>JAXCLQ010004891.1:0-50499 GCA_035584115.1 Cedrela odorata
ATTCAAGCATGTTTTGGTGAACGAAAATAAGCATGAGATGTGTTGTTATACATAAAGAATGAAGTTGCTTGTGTATGATTGTTATAGGAGCAGAATTGGTTGCTTATATTTAATATGCATGCTGCCGAAATTATGGCTTAACAAGGTGTAAAGAATGGTCTATAACTTGAGTTATGTAATTCTGTTTGATGAACCGTAAAAACTGGCGTAAACTAGATATAACCAGGTCTAACATATTAAAATTTTAGAATTTTTCATGCATGCATGTGTCGACATTGAATTTTTCAATAAGGATAACCCGAAATCAGGATCTGATCATTTTCTTCTTGTACAACAGATTTTGGTCGTAACTTGAGTTTTATGTAATGAAATTAAGATCCATAAAAGTGTGCTGAAACTAGACACATAGGAGCAAGTCCTATAAAAATTTCAGCTCCAAATTCTATACCAAATACCGTAATGAATTTTTGAAGTTAATGTATGTTTAGTAAATTTGCATATTAAAGGGCAGAAACTGTTTTGGTAATTTCTTAACTTTTTTAACTTCGAATCGGATTTCGTAAAATCTGTAAAGATCCTAGATACCCCAATTTATCAATAGAGATGATAATTCATGAGTAAATTGTTGTTTGCTTATGCTGTATAATTATGAAAAGTCATTGTTCTAACGAAAATGTCGGTTTGTAAATCGACGATGGGATCCACCGTTAATGCCACCATAGCTTTGTTGGCCACGTTCTAAATTTGTGGGTAGAGTACTTACTCTCTTTATTCATTTTTTTTTTGAAAAAACATTTGAGATTATTATTGATGAGGAAATGACGACTTTTAAAGATTTGCATACGTTTTATGGAATTTGCCAATCTTTATAATTGTGATCGAATCATGATGAGATTTATTGTTTTAGTTTGATATGACTTATTTATTGAATTTTATAACTTCATGATGTTATAATAAGTGTAGTATGAGTTTTAGAAAGAGCGTTTTGAGAATTGATATTGAAATTTAGTATTTGAGAAAGATGAGATTTACTATATATTTTTTTTTATATATACTTAGTTTTGAGAAGAGTATTTTTAAGAAGATATTTGAAATGTTGTTTTATTTTTATGGATCCTCCTGGATACATGATATTTAATAACGTGTATGGATAGTAGATGGGAGAATCAGGGGGACACTTCTGGTTCCTGCCCTTTATAACAACCGGATAACTCATTTCCGAGCGTAGTCTATTTGAACGACCAAATAATATATTCCCGGGGTGTAGATGTTTTCAATTTTAAAAAAGAGATTTAAATGTGGCAGAGTTTGAATATGATTTACTTTTAATTCAGTTCAGTAGATTTGCATAACAAGATTTATTTTAGATTAATTGTTTGTTTTTCTAACGATTTAATTTAAATATTTTTAACTCCACTCACTAGGTCTTTCAAAAGATTTGAACCCCCCTCACTCCCCAGTTTTGCAAGACCATTCCACTGATTAGTCATTACGTATTTTTGGAGACCTGTGATGAGTATATGAGAGAGTCAGTACTACAGTCACTAATGTGAGTCCGTTATGTAGTTTAGCTTTAATGTAGAATACGACAGTATTTTCCTGTTTGATTGACATGTTTTGTGTACAGTATGTGGTCTGTCAGATAGTTTGTATAACTTGATTTTGTATATACATATATGAATGCAT
Organism: Cedrela odorata; assembly: GCA_035584115.1. Lineage (NCBI taxonomy): Eukaryota > Viridiplantae > Streptophyta > Magnoliopsida > Sapindales > Meliaceae > Cedrela > Cedrela odorata. The sequence continues at coordinate 1,687 of JAXCLQ010004891.1, forward strand.
CTTCTAGTTTTGTGAATTACTTTAGTTTATAGGTATTTAATGTTATGTCATGAATTGTCAGGTTATAATTTTATAGTTTCATAACATTAGTCAAAGGCTAATGGTAGCATTGAGATTTGTCACTTGCCAGTAACATCTCTGAACTGGGGATGTTACATTTCTAAAGTAAAGTTTAGTTGATTTAATCTTACTTAAATATAAGAGAATAAAGAATTAATATTTTTAAACCATTTTTTAAATAAAATTAATTCTCCATGACATCAATTTTAAAGAAGACATTTTTTTTAACAATAACTCTAGATATCACAAAATTTATGTCATTGCATTTCAAATGACTTTGTCAAAAAATGCCACCTCACTTGTCATATAATTTGGGATTCAGTTTTTGAGATAGATCTTGAGATATCTTAACATTACTTCTATTATTATTATTTTTAACTATTATTATTATTTTTAATTTGGGTTTTCAATGAATTGGGGCTATGTAAGTTGGAATGAGAGTGAGACATTTAAAAATTTAAATAAATAATAAAAGTATTTTTATTGTCTCATAGAATTCAGAAAGTAATAAATAAAATGATAATGCTATAAATACAAACTCATTCATAAAAATTGATATGACAATTTTATATTATATTAATATAATAATTTTATATCATTGTCACGTAACTTATATTTTCATAAGAGTAAAAGAAAAATGAATTATATGAAACATTTGTCATTTCAATTTGTACTAAAACAGTCTGTATCTAGCATTATTGAAAAAGAGTAATTGTCATACACTCTCTTTTTCATTTTCCAAATTGAAAAATTGTAATTAATGGATATCTCCCTTGAGGTATGTTAAAATAACAGTTAGATAAAATTATATGTAAAAATCATAGATAACTCCCCTAAATATAATAAAATCTATTGAAAAATATTAATGTAATATTATTATTATTATTTTTATTTTTCAATATAAAATTAACTTAATAAAAAGTTGAATGTATACAAATTATTAATGAAAATATTTATACCAATAAAAAATTTTAAAATATAAACTTTATTTTTAATATAACATTTTATTAATAAAAACAAAACAACACATATTTGTTAACTGTTTATTTTTATATTAAAAAATATTTTTAATAATTTATTTAAAAAATATTTTTTGAGAATAAAAAATAAAAACATGCATGTTTGATATTTATAGATGATAAAATATTCTAAATTTTTTTTGAAAGCATAAAAATTATATTTTATATTTTTAAAATGATAATAAAATACTACTTTAATAATTTTTTGAAATATTTTAACAACTATAAATATCAAACTGCACATTTTTATTTTTTATTCTCAAAAAATAATTTTTTAAAATAAATTATTAAAAATATTTTACAATATAAAAATAAACAATTAGCAAAATTTTGTTTTATTTTTATTAATTAAATTTTTTAAAAAATTATACTTTAAAATTTTTTATTATTAATAACTTATTAATAAGTTAATTTTATACCGAAAAATAAAAACAATTAAAAATAATAAAAATATTACATTAATATTTTCAAAGAGGTAAAGACAATTTTGTATTTTTAATAAATTTTATTATATTAAAAAGAAGTATTTGTAAATTTTACATATACCTCCATCTACCTGTTATTTTAGCAAATTTCAAGAGATGTATCCATTAATTACTTAAAATAATTACTTTTTCTCTAAATGGTGTTATTAGTTAACATAATATACTCTAGTTACTTTTTTATCCTTTTATACAAGAATAAAATCTAACACAATTACATATTTACTCTTTTTTATAAAAATAAAATACATAATCAATTATTATAATACATAAATAAATAATAAATTATTTATTTTAGTTCTCGAATATTTTATTAATTATTTTACCTATAATAATAAACCATAAAAATATTTAATTTTAATTATTGTATAATTTATTAATTATTTTATGTATAATAATATTGTTTGTTGTATATTTATTTTTTATAGAAAATGATAAATATGTGATTATATTGGATTTTATTCTCGCATTAAAGGGAAAAAAATGTAACTATATTAGATGAAATAAAGAGAGAATAAATTGTAGTGAAAAATCGAACTATAGGAAGTATGCATGGAAGATGTAATTTTTAGAGTTCTTAGAAACAAGTATAAAAAATTTAAAAGCCAGGGAAATAGATACTAAGTTGATTGGTACGGGTGCAAGTGTGTCATGGGCACGTACATAGAGTAGTCTCGAAGTCATAGCCTGTAAAGAAAATTGTCAGAGCCCATGAAAGACTGTCCACTCCACCCGTTTAGCTTAGCTGAGATTCGAAAGACTCGTCTTCTCTTCAGTTTTTGCTTTTCGTCTGCCAGCCAAATCATCAATTGTCCAGGTCTCTCCATAGCGCCACGTTCCATACCTGATACAGTGACTCACTCGCACGACTCAACACAATCCTCCACTTTTCTTTCTTTCTTGCACCTTCTCCAACTTTCTCTTGTTCTATATTATTCTTTCTTTCTCTCTGTGAATCGTAGTGAAAATGTCATATGAAATGGCAATTAACGGCAGCAGCAACAGCAGCCATGAAAATAGCAGTGATCAGACTTATGTTATTGACGTATACCCACTTAGTTATTACTACTTTGGATCCAAAGATTCCATTCATTCTGAAGACGAGACTCTTGCCGATCGTACTCAAAGAATGAAATCCAAGTATCTATTTCCCACTCTTTATTTTAAACTGTTTTTCTTTTATTTCCAGTGTCATTGTTTTTTCCGTATGTTTTGAAGATATGCTGCTCACGGTTTGAGGACATGTGTGGAAGCAGTTATTCTGGTTATTTCTCTCCCATCTTTCAATTTTCTTTTATGTTTAATTTTGTGAAGTTATAGTCTTTCTGTATTTTCTATTTGCTTGCGCGCTATTCCCTATGACTCTGAAGATATCACTTTGGAATTGTTAGAATGCTAAGCTGAGGGGCTTGATCTTTTGTTACCAAGGAATGACATGAGCCATACTTGTACGCCGTGATTTCCTATGATGAATAAGGCTTGGTTTGTGGGATTGGGGTTTGCTAAAGTATTGGATACGGTTGTATGGAATTATCTTATAGGTATCTGCTTTTTCCGTTTAAGTGAAGTTAGATAGTGTAGTTGTAGAATATGCCGTATACAAGTAATGTCAAAATCATAAAGATCATTACAAATATTGACTATTAGTTCAAGTTTATATTCCCCCCTTTCTTTTTCTTTTTTTTTTTTCCAAGTAGGTTTTATTGCTGATCAAGAGGAGATTTTAACTCTATATTCCCTTTGGAAAGCTGAGGGCAGAGATAGATGACGCGCCTCTTAAAACAATCTTCAGGATATCGTTTCCTTAATCATTAGTTGTCTTTTTATTCTGATAGTTAATCTGCCTTGGTTTAATTTTGCTCCTTTTTTGCCTATTGAATGATAAATTATTGGATAATATTTACTAAAGCATACAACTTTTCTAAATCAGGTTAAGTTGTTCAAACACCCCCTCTGTTGATGCTGCAAGTAAGAAATTCCATCTTTAAGCTTCCCGGTGGTTGCCTAAGACCAGGTGAATCAGGTAAACAGCAGTTAGGTATTTATATAAAGCTATCCTGCAAAATTGATAAAGTTAAAGCTGAGTTGTTTTTCTTGGTGATTGTTGAACCGGATGTTTTGGACTTTTCAGATATTGAAGTTGGCTGGGAGGTATAACTAATGGTTTCTCTTGAGAGATTATATTGTTGCATTCTCATTGCACAATGTGATTTTGAATTCTTTTCAATGTTTAGGTGGGGGAATGCCTTGGGATTTGGTGGAAGCCTGATTTTGAAACTCTGCTGTTTCCATACTTGCCTCCTAATGTATAGCAACCAAAGGTACTTGTTAAACTAAAACCGGATCCATTTTAATTGTGATGGGATAACTTCCCAAACTCTTGTACTTGTCCCATTTTGTAGGAGTGTACGAAACTCTATCTTGTAAAGTTACCGGTGAGTCGAAAGTTCATTGTGCCAAAAAACCTGAAATTGCTTGCAGTTCCGTTGTGCCAGATTCATTAAAATTACAAGGTGCAGATCTTCATTATGATAGCTAATATTGGTGGATGTCCCATGGAGATAAACAAGATATAAAATCTTAGGCCTTCGTAACTGCATTTAGTTGAGTCCATATTTAATAGAATAGAAGAGATAATGGCATATTGGGATATTAGCACATAACTGCCTTATATTTTATCTGAATGACCATATTTGTGTTACTGAATTGTGTTCCTAAATGCCATATGTGATGCACTGAATCATACAATCCCCTTGGACTTTCAGTTATAGGATTTTTAATGAAGTTCATACTGCAGTCAAATTTAATGCATCATTGCAGTTAAATTTAATGCATCTAAATTTTTATACTTTTTGTAGACATGGACCGATAATGTCAGGAGCTCCGCAGTGCTATCAAAATTCTCCTTCAACATTATCGACTCTTAAAACAAGCTTGTCCGTTGCAATAGCATGGGCTATGAGGTATGCATGCAGAGTGTGCTAAGAATGATGTCCATTGGGAATTTTTTGTCGAGAGCCTCTAGTTTTCAAGAAATGCTGATAGATACTTGAATATAATATAGTTTTTACAAGAGATTACGATGGGCTTTGTATTGTTAGATTGGATACAATAATATACTCATGCAGGAGTGTGAACCTTTTGTATCAATGTTTGCGTTCCTGGAATTCTTGGAGTTGATTGAAAAGCTTTAACAAATATCTACTGATTTCCTTTTAGTTGCCAATGATTAGAAACTGTATGATGCTTCTCATATTTTACTTGGATTTATAATAAATGCCTTCAAAATTGAAGAGCACAGACTCTGAGATCAGTGGGAGGATGTCACGTTATTTATCATAGTGGCATGTTGGAACAAAGCATTGTGGGGGACACGGCACATTAGACAATCTATTTAACGAATGGAATTTGTTGCTTGTAACTCTGTTGTCCAAACTTTTAACTGTGGCCTCTTTTTTATCTGCCGTATTAGCCTTAGATGTGAGTGTGACCGCCCACTGTTGAAAGCACCACTGTGCTCATGGTATATAGTCGGATGAATCACATCATTGATTCAATAGTTTATTTTTTATAAAAAAAAAATCTTAAGGGGGCTATGTTATCAACCCCATGTGATGTCTTCTGGGTCTACTTGTTCCAAAGCTTCAGCTTTTGTGATGGTCTTTAGCAAGCAAGTTGTTAGTTGGGGAAAACCTTTGTTTCTGTGGAAGTGAAACATTCTTATAGTAGCAATCCATAGGTGTTTTAGCATCTCACCAGAGTGTTATGTATTTGAAAAGCTGTTACTGTTACTGAAGCACCGATGCTTTTGCACCACCGCTCTCTTGTTGAAGATTGAAGAGCTTAGTGGTTGCATCTTCTTTAGAGTTGCCAGCCTGCATGTGTCATTGTGGAACTGACGCATCGGGAACTTTTCTTGTTCTTTTGCCTCTCTTGATCCATCTTTTTAGTAAACATGTCACTGTGAATTGCTTGCTTTCAAATTAGTGTGAATGTCATTCTTCAGGAGATAGTTTATTTGGTTTGGTCTTTTGTCGTGAAAATAAGAGGTTAAAGGAACGACTCTTTCAAAGTGACTTCGGAAGGAATTTTTATTTATTTATTTTGCATTTGTGTTAGATTATGCTTAAGGTGAGTGAAAAAAAAATAGTATAAATGTAACAGGTGCTTATTTTCTTTTAGATTCCTACTGTTGCAACCAAGCAAGAAAGAGAGCTTCGAGAGAATTAACTTTTCTCTGTCCGTTGCCAACCCCACTGCATGAAGCTGTGCAAATTATTCGTGAGGGCATGCCTGCCCTGAGTCATAGTAAGTTTAAAAAAATTAAAGTGGTCGTTATAAATATTGATAATATTTATCTTGAATTGGATGAATTAGATTAGTAATATAAGACTTTGCTTGTGCGTCCTAAATTCAATAAGAAAAAATATGTAATTGAACATTATTGATTTATTAATAAATTGATAATTTATTTATAAGTTTTGTTTATAATAAATGTTGACTACTTATAATATAAAGTTTTTAAAATAAAAATAAGTGAATTAATTTAAATTTAATTTATAAGATTTTATCATATTCTTAAATACTTATGATTGAATGATTATCAATACATCCACTTTAATCAAGATACGTTACGTTTGTTTATTTGAAGAAGGAAGGTAACTGATATATAAGTTACTAGTAAAGGTGTTAATTTAATTTAATATATGAATAATTATTAGAAAATAAGTATATTAAACTGACTCGCTGAAGAACGTATATGAACTGATCCTTAAAATTAATTTCTTCATAGTCCTTGTATGTGAATCAGATATGTTTTTGACATTATACTTCCATCGTTCATAGCAAAATTGCATATAGGATAATGATTGGACAATAAAAAAAGTATATGAAAATTGTGAGTAATCAATAAAGAATTCGTTACTCTAGATAACATAGAGACGATATCTAAGGAAGCACAATTTTAACATAAATGATAATATAAATTCATAGTTATAACGAATTTTGAAAGAAGTTTCAAATACCCTAAAATCATATTATCAACTTAAGTCAAATAGTGCAATATATATGAGAAAAAATAATTAAATCATACGGTAATTATATATAGAATATGTTTCATTAAAATTAGATTTTTTTCTCAATTAGTAGTCATGATACATTATTACATGTCGCTCTTGATTTATGAAAATTAGTTTCTTAATTAATTAGTTAATTGAGAATAAATTAATTAGATTAATTTATCAAAACTTAAGAAGTCTATAATTATTTCTATTGCTAACATAAGAAAGAATTTAATGGGTTAAATATTTTATAGCATTAAGAAATTAAGGTAAATTACATAGAATTAAGTTTTAGGACTTAATTGTTTAAGTTTTAAAAATTTTGGGGTCAATTTGTAGTTTAAAAAATTATAGATAAAAATAGAATTCTAAATTTTTTTAGTTAATCTACAAATCTCGAAATTTTAGAGTTGTTTCAAAATTTCTAAATATATAGATCTTATTTTGTAATTTATAAAAGTACAGAGGTCGAAATATAATTAAATAAATTATTTGTATTCAATTATAATTTATAGTTTATGGTATTCTAATTAGATTAGTAATGATAAGTTTTATTAATTAAAAAATAATTAATTATTTAATTTATAGTGAATTATGAATCATATTTAGATTGGATTAGACTATATCCCTGTCTATATATTTCCAATGTGATTGAGAATAAATAATTAAATTAAATTATAAAGCCCTTCCCTTTGGCTAAACTTACAATTGGTTTTTAATAAAATTTTGATTTTTTTAATTTGTTAAAAGAAAATTTTATTCCATATACCCCAAATTTTCAAAAATTTTAAATCTTAAATTAATTATTTAATGAAATTCAAATTTCTTAATTTTTTACTTTGTGCAAATTTCGTCAGAGGCTAGTTGGATGTCATTGAAGATTATATAAGAAAAAAAATTCTTTTAAACTCATTGGTGGTTAAATTTAATGTAAAATATTAATTAATTAGTTTATATTTATTGATATTATGAAGTATGAGTAAATAATATAATCTTGGCATGAGTATTAATATATTTGATTAATATGATTAATTAAAAAAAATTTTAATTTTTGCTGCATATGATAGACTTAATTCCTAACAATGACAAAACAAAAAAATCAAATGCTGTATAACTCATACTAAAGGTTTAATTAAAGAGTATTCGGATGAAAAAATAATAACAAATTTCATATATCATCGCTAATAAGAACATACAATACAAAGTTTTTAACAATTCAAGAAAATTTGTTATGTAATTTCAACTAAAATAATTCATAATAAGAATAGAAAATCACTTATAACAACATTTGCCAAGCAAAATCACATAATATAAAACCAATGAATAGATACATGTAGATTGAAAAAATTGTTTACAAACTTTTGAACATTCAGGACATAATACTAGCGCCTATTAATCCAGTTAAACATGCCAACTGTTGTCACAGCTGAAGCCATCAACAGAAGCCCAACACACAAGCCTAAATTTGCTCATAAAATGACCGTTGTACATTCCTTTTCAAATGGAGTAGAAAGAAGGCAAGAAATTTGTTTTGCTGCTGTACTAATGCCTAAGAGGATTAGCAGAGCTCAACCTTGCGGGCTGGTCTCCCTCCACACTCGCATACAAAAAAGTTTTTCTTTGTTTTTAAGTCTTTTTAACTTTTTTCTTCTTACTTGTTTCTCCAGCCTTCAATTGTATATATTAGATACTTGAGTTTTCATCTGAGATGTAGGTTGTATTATTCAATTTCTTCGCCATTGAAATACAAAATGCAATTTCTGCTTAATTTCCTGTTTTTCTTTTATTTTAACTTCGTATCAGAGCTTGAAAGATCACTGATTCACCATGACTTCAGTTACTCAACAATCCAGTAATGCATCTCTGGAAAATATGACCTCATAAACCTCCTTAAATCCAAATACAAACAACTTATCATTACGAAACACCATAAAGCTCATCGAAACAAATTTTATGTTGTGGAAATCACTGGTCTTACCATCTATTACAGGAAATGACCTGGAAGAGTTTCTTGACTGCACATCACCATACCCAAGAAGTATGAAACCTCTGTTAATTAAAAAGGAAAATGCATCACCACAACTAACCCAGAATATAAAATCTGAAAGAAGCAAGACCAACAACTAATGGGTTGGATTCTCTCGACCTTGAGTGAACCGATGCTGGTTGCAATAGTGGGTTGCACATCTTCTGCTGATCTTTGGGCAGTACTTGATAAAATATTTGCCGCAAAATCTATGTCAAAAATAGTTAACCTGAGGAGCCACATTTCATCTACCAAGAAGGAAAGGATGAACATCATAGAGTACTATATGAAAATGAAAAGCCTTTCTGATGCCTTGAAGACGGTTGGAGACTACATCTCAGATAGGGATCTCATTCTGTACATTCTTGGAGGACTCAACCGAGATTATGATTCAATTATTGCTAATGTTTCATCCAGGGCAGAAACTCCAACAATTGAGGAAGTTTACTCTATACTGCTTAGTCAGGAAAATCGATTAGATAACTGGAATGGAACACCAATCTCTAGTTTTCAGCAAGAAGTCATAGCAAATTTTGCCCAAACCAACAACAACTAAAGAAAGAATTGGAACTCTGGAAATCAAAACAGGCAAACCAACAATGGAGGAGGAAGAGGCAGAGACAGAAATGGCAGTGAAAGAGGTGGAGGTCCCAAATCAATGAGCCAAATCTGTCTCAAAGCTGGTCACGTGGCTGCAGATTGTTGGCACTTGTTCAACAAAGAACTCGTGCCACAGCAGACCAAGCATGACACCAAGGCAACAAATATAGCAGCACCAGAAATAGCTGCTGATCCTAGCTAGTATATGGACAGTAGGGCAAGCCATCATGTGACCAACTTCATCAAGAATCTGAACATCAATCAATCAAGAGTACAAAGGGAGTGAGAAACTCGCAGTAGGAAATGGCCAAAACCTTTCAATTTCACACATTGGTTGTAGTAGAATAGCCACACTACACACATAAGAACATCTTCACTTGTACAAAGTTTTGTTAGTACTTAATTAGTGTCTCTCAACTTATGAATGATAATGATGTTGTGGTTGAGTTCAACAAAAATTGTTGTGTTGTGAAGGATCTGAAGAAGCAGAAAGTTATACTGCAAGGAATTGCTAGAAGGGGAATCTACAAAATACTGAAGTGTTCTGTGTTTAAGTCTCAATATCATAATTTAGCCAATTTAGTTTCTGGTTCAAAGCCTTTAATTTCAAAAACAGTCTGTTGTTAGTAAGTCAAATCATGCAACATCTTCTAGTGATTGAAAATTTAAGCTTTGAAGAAGATAAAATCATTTGAAGAGAGTGAAATTATGATTTCTTATTCTTAGATAAAAAAAATAATAATTCCTTTAAGGTAATCTACTACTTTATCCGACAAAAAAAAAAATCATTTTTCTTTGAGAATTTAAAAAAGTTTTATTTTTTAATGGTTCATTTTTTCAAATTAAACATATCCATTTTAATTGTGTTTATAGACATCATTTTAATTTCCTCAACTACTGCACCATCCCAATTGGTTTTATCTTTATTTATTTTCTTAAGAGAAAAAATCTTGTATCAAATTAGCCATTCAACTTTTATTGTCCAATTTATTATGCAATCCTACTTGGTCATACAATATACTACATATTTGCATATTGGGTGGTTCTGAAAAATTCATGAAATACATATTGGGTGGTAATTTCACAACATAAGATATGGTGTTGCATCCATATAGAGCCTAATTAATAATCCCATTATATTATTTCATAGGCTCTACAATACAGTTGGTCTTCACAGAATAAATATAGCAATTAAAAGGATTTATTGTTGATTTTACTATAAAAGATAAATATTTGTATGTAAGACCTTGTTGGTTTATCAAAAATCGTAATAATCATTTTTCAAAAGTTATCATTTTGGTCCCTTGATCTTTTTTGACCTTAATTTACTTATGAATAAATTATGTTTACCTAATTTTGACACAAGCGCAATGTTGTCTCCTTCACGTAATCTTGACACAAGTTCAAACTCACCTAGCTTTTAAACACATTGCCATGTTTTAGACACAACAAAGCATCAACACTTAAAACATAAGCCCTGCAAAAACCCTAATAATCTCTAACCTGCTTGAAAAATGATTACAAAATTCAGTAATTGTACCCACACGTCTGATGATCACCAGAAGTAAGGTCGGCATTTTTAAACTCAAAGCATACCTCTAACCTACACAAGACTCCAAACTAGTAGGTATCCTTGACAAAGTGCTGGAAGCCTTGAAAGATCCTAGACAGAGGGAAGCCATGCGGGAGGAATTCAATACTTTGAAACGATATAATACATGGTCCCTTGTTCCGTTTGTTCCTGGAAACAAATTAATTGGCCATAAATGGGTGTATTGATTGAAAGAAAACCTTGATAGAACCATTTTCCGATTTAAAGCAAGACTAGTAGCCAAAGGATTCCCTCAAACCTCTGGTGCGGATTTCAAAGAGACTTTAGCCTTGTAATTAAAGCCTTCACCATCAGAATTATCCTTAGCTTGACTTTCATTCTCTGCCAAGTAGATATAAATAACATTTTCCTTAATAGAGAGCTCACGGAAGTAGTGTATATGAGACAACCCGAGGGTCTTGTAGATGCTTCTAAACCAGACCATGTATGTTAGTTGAAAAAATCCTTTGCTCTTAAACAGGCACCAAGAGCCTGGTTTGACAAGTTGATGTATACTCTGGTTCATTGGGGATACTGTAGGTCCAAAGCTGATTCATCATTTTTCTTCCAAAAGGACACTAATAGCCTTATCCTAGTGCTGATATACGTTAATGATATTGTTATCACTGACAGTTGCAACAAACTTATTGATATCCTAATTATAAGCCTTCATAGCATCTTTGCGCTTAAAGACATAAGAAATCTTCACTACTTTCTGGGCATTGAAGTGGTTAGAACTCAAAACTTACTCTTTTTATCTCAAGCTAAGTACATAAAAGATTTGTTGGTTATAGTTGGTATGCATCACTGTAAAGGGAGCTCAACGCCATTGAGTACAGGTTTCAAGCTCTCAAAATCTGAAGGTAATTTTTTCTCTGACAGCTCTCATTGGAAAACCTGCAATGCAGTATCTCAGGAAACATCCTCTTTTGGCCTAGAATTTAAAGCATCAGGCAATCATGAGATAATATGTTTATCATATGTTGTTTGGGGAAGTGACTTAGATGACCAAAATTCTATTACTGGATATTGTATCTACATAGGCGACAATCTAGTGGCATAGTTCGCCAAGAAACAGTGAGTGGTTTCCAGGTCCGAACTTTTAGCCATACTCATGCTGAAGTTCCTTGGATAACCTATCTGTTTAACGAACTCTAACTGCCATTGCTCACACTCCCTAGCTCCGATGTGCTTCAATGGCTGTCAATCTAGTTTTTCACTCTCTTACTAAATACTTTGAGATGGAAATTCATTTTGTGCCTTGATAAAGTTGCCGATGTAACTTAGAAATTCGCTATGTCCACATCTCAAAACAGATTGTAGATTCTCTTACCAAACCTCTTCTCTTTGACAAGTTTAGTTATTTTAAATGCAAGCTCAATGTTCTTCCAAGCACCTTGAGTTTGAGGGGAATGTAAAGGATACCGCCAGGATGGACTTGGACTTGAATACACAGTCCAATGTGCAGTCCAAGAACAAGTCAAATTGTATAACACATTACAGTAGTAAGTCAATTGAATAAAACCGGCATGATGGTGAGAAAGGGAAAGTCTAGATACAGATGCCTTACTGACATGATGAATACCAAAACGTGAGATTTAAGGAATAAATGGAGAATATGAAATTGAAGACAATATTGCAGTAGTTATGAAAAACATATAGTCTTTGTATTCCTTTTGATTCGTTTTAGTTGTATATAAACTCCTCTGTACAATGTAAAGCAAGTTGGTTGAAATACAAATACAAAAGCTTTTGCTCTTTCTATCGATTTCTAATTCCATGTTCTCCATTATGCCCGTAAATGAGTAATTACAAAAAAAGAAAAAAAAGTTAGAAAGTATTTTTTATTCCCTTGTCGAATTTTTTTTATTTAGTAAACGACTGTCTCTAAATTTACGCTCTACAATAGGTTGTTATTAAGCTTTTGTTGAGTGCTTCAGTGTCATTGGGTTACGTTACTCGGTATGCTATTTTGAAGCTTGAGTTGAGTGCTTGGCTACTGTGTGCAGTCAGAGCAAATTCAATTGAGATTTGCTAACAACAAGTTCGTCCATAGAGAACAAGAAAGAGTAGTATCTGGTAAATGTATACATTCGATCATCTTCTTCTTTGTTGCGCCAGCACTCCTAGTCCATCTAAACTTATTAAAAGGATATACGTCATCAAATAAAAGTTCCAACCTGACTATGTTTCGGACTATACTTTTCTTTTCTACTAAAAGACTATCACCCCAAATTCATATGAATTAGACTTCTACAATAATGAAAAGTCACGAGCCTATATAAATAAGGTCCAAAATAAATAAGAAGGGATCCGAGATTCTACTCCCTGTAACATTTATACAAAATACCGGGAGAGACACTTTTTCTTATTTTTCTAATTATATTGGACAGTCTTTTTCCTTAATCTGATTATATTTGGCTTTCTTTTTTCTTAATCCTTTGATAATATAATTATACACAAAAAATTCTTTTTTCTTAATCCTTTGATAATATAATTATATACAAAAAAATCTCTAATCTGACTTAAATATCTGAGGATTTTCGTCGGGTAGTTGATATTTCTAATTTGTTATATTCCGTAGGTTAGTCCACTGAAGCATACTAAGAACACCCGCATCAACAAGTTCGTGTGTTGATACTGAGAGACAAAAATTAAGAATCAACATTTTTCTTCTTCTTCATCTTAGAGAGAGCAAACAAAAATGAAATACGCAATTAATGTTGAGAAACGGTTTTCATTTGTCGGAAGTAACAACTGTCATAAAGTTGTGAGGAAAAACTCCCGGAGGATCGTAACTAAAAATTATATAAGCTTTAAAATTTTTTTAACAAATTTAAACAAAAATAACAATAAGGATATAAAAATTATACCCTAAATTGTAAATTCGAAAAAGATAACTATCTCTAGTTACCTCCAAGTATATCTACATGTCAGCTTGGTGACAATATTTTCAATTTATATGCTAGAAGACTTGATTAATATTGTAATACAACTATTACAGGCTTCAACAAACCTTAAATAGTTTTCTACAACTAGAAAAATATTCGTAACTATTAAGAAATAAGATATTACAAGAAAAAATAATATATATTTTTTTCTTTTTATTTTCCTTAGAAAATATTAAGGAATTCCTTCCTCTTTCTCAAAATTGCCAAATCTTCATCTTGTTCATTCTCTTAATTTTTTTTGTTTTATGCTTATACATGTATCAAAATACATAAATAAAAGCAAGCTTGACAATTTTTCATTTATGGATTCCAAAATCCATGAAATTAATTCATTCATTAAAGTTTTTGATTTTATCAAATTATTTAACAATTAAGTAATAATAAATATTAATAATAAAATCAAAAACTTAGGCATCAAAATTCTTACCATTGATTTCCATTATTATGAATGAACATTAACAAAATTTTGATACTTGACCTCTTTACATGATGTCATTTGTTAAACAAGTTTTTAATTAAATACTTCAAAAATATTTAATTCATAAATATTAGGTGTCATAATCTACACCCTTAATTTGCATCATAATAGATAAATATGAGGAAGATTTTAACACTTGGCAACATTTGATTTTGCCATTTGTCAAGTAATGATTCATTTGATTTTATCACTTAGCAACATCTTATAGTGCGACTTGTCAAATAATTATTTATTTGATTTTAATTATATTTATTAAATATTAATAAATAAACTAATTTGTTTATTAATATATAAATCAAACAATATATCAATTAGTCTCTTATATATTCATATATCATATTTATGGTATTAATAAATTATAGAAATATTTCCCAACTTTATAGGTGCTTGTGGGATATTGTAGAAAAAATTATTCTTTACTTTTAAATAATAAAATTGCCTTCCGATCAACTTATTGGAGTAATTTAATTTTTGTTAATATAAAACATTATTAACTAGCTTAATGATATTTATTTTATCTATCGTTAACTTACCGGTTAATGTATGTGACTCCTTAGGTTCACCGTAAATTAGATATGAGCCAATACGAACCCTTTTGTGTTATTTCGGTACAACTCATTGTAATCGAAGTTTTCAATAATTATGAGTGACATCTAGCAAGATATTATGACCCTCAAAATAAAGAGAATATATTTTTGGATAAACCCATATAGTCACACTTACATATAGCAAAGTCTCTTTGTTGTCGATAATGATATTATATTGCACAATAGAAGTCTTGATTTGAAATTAATGATGTCATGTTGTATGACTTTGTTTTTTCGATGATGAACAAACTTGTTGTGATATCAATTTAACTTATGGATAAAACAAATATGCTTAAATGTACTAAGTATTAAGAAAACTTTATGTGAATAAGTTTATGAATGATCTAAATAGTTTTCTGTGAATATGTGTTTAAACCTAACAAGATCGATACCTCGAGTCAAAGAATCGACTCACTCACAAAATGGATCGACAATTTGCAAGTTAGGGACTTCGGAATAAATTTTCAAGTCGCCCAGATCGATACATCTAAGGATGTAAATTGATACCTTCAAAGAAGATTGATATTCATAGTTCACTAGATTGACCATTTGCAAGTTCGAGAGTTTAAAAATATTTACTAAGTAAACAACATCGATATATATGAATAAGAGATCAATACATTACAAGTCAAAGACTTTATAATTATTTACAAACTTGCCTAGATCAATACGTGAAGGCAAAATAATCGATACTCGAGATCAAAGAAAAGGTCAGAATTAAATTTTGATTTGAATGGATCGATACATAGTCAAAATGGATCAATACATACTGATGATTTAAAGTTCAATGATAACTTTTGCAGTATTTGTTGTGAACATTAATTGCACCAAAGAGAGCATTTAGACATAAGCTTCTTCACAATGGAATCAGTTTAAATAGAAGATTTTTAAACAAGAAGAATAATGAGAATGCCTTTGCAAATCATCACTAAACATTCTTCTTAATCTTCAATGTGAAAACTTACTTTCCCTTTCTACTGCATTAATTTTGTAATTACCCTTTGAGAAAAAATTAATTGTGTGAGCTTATTGAGTCATCTGTTCTTATGAGAGAGTTTAAAACATAATTTTATTTCAAATTCTTGTTGGGTTATCTTCATCCGGTGTATAAGAAGAAACTGTATTGAATTTCTCTTCACCCATAAAAGGAAGTATAAGGTTGCTTTTCACCATACAAGAAGGAATTGTATTAGGTTTCACTTAACCCGTATAAATAAGGAGATAGTTAAACCTCGGTGTTGAGCCAAAACTGAGAGAGTGGACGTAGGCCGTTCTTGCCAAACCTCTATAAAACCTCTGTTTGCAATCTTTCTCTATTTGGTTTTTTATTTATTGCAGTGCATTCATATTTGTATTTTCTTAAGCATTAAAATTTTAAATAACCCAATTCACTCCCTCTTACTAGTTGTTAATTGGGACAACAAGTGGTATCAGAGCCTAACTCTATTAAATAGGATTTACAACCTAGAGTAGTAGATAAAAATGACATCTAGCAGCAACCCATGACAATTAGTTAAGGGACAGTCAACAAATAGGCCACCATTTTTTAACGGGATTGACTATGCATACTGGAAAAAGTGGATGCAATTCTTCTTAACCACATTAGATTTTGAAACTCTTAACATAATAGAAGATGAGTACTTTCAACCCATGATAGAAGATGAGAGAACTAGAAAAAAAAATTAAAGCCAAAAAGGGAGCGGACCTCTGAAGAGAGAAGCCAATTCACTCTAAATGGAAAGGCTATGAACATCCTATATTGTGCTATAGATAGAGTTAAATTTAATAGAATTTCAGGATGTGAAACAGCTAAGTCTATTTAGAACATATTGGAAGTCACACACGAGGGAACAAGTAGGGTTAAAGAGTCTAAAATTATTATGTTTGTTCATGATTATGATTTTTTTAAAATGAAATCACATGAAAGCTTAAAAGATACGTTCACTTGTTTTACTAACTTTACCAATGAGATGAAAGCTCTTGGTAGAACATACTCTAATGCAGATATTGAGGCAAAAATTTTAAGGAGTTGGGAAGCCAAAGTGATAGCCATCAAAGAAGCAAATGACTTGAGGACTTTGCCACTTAAAAAGCTTCTTGGATCACTCATGACATAAGAACTAGAAGGTAGAAGAAATGATGACGAAGATAGAGAAAAAGGAAGGAAGAATATTGCCTTAAAGAGCACGAAAGAAAGAAGAAAAAGATGAAAGTAAAGAAGAATCAAATGAGGATGAGTTTGTTCTTATGGTTAAGAAACTGAAGAAATATTTCAACAAAGAAAGGTCCAAGGGAAAAAATTGGAGAAGAAAGGATTGTCCAAGAAACAACAAATTCAAGAAGAATAATGAAAAGAAGAATGAGAAGGAGAAAGAAAAGGAAATTATCTGCTATGAACGCAAGAATGCCTGCTAAAGAAAGATAAAAATGATAAGAAAAATAAGAAAGCAATAAAAGTTACATGGGAAGACTCATCAAGTGAAGAAAACACATTGTTATCAGAAAATGAGCGTGCAAATTTCTATCTTATAGGAAAACAAGAAGATGAAGTAATTCCCTTGGCTCAAAGCTCTTTGTATTATGATACATATTCAAGTAGTGATAATGATGATCTATTGCATGATGATTTAGCTACATTATACGAAGAATTTAAAGATGATTTTTAGAATTTGTATGTAAAGCATAAAGAAGAAAAGAAAAAGAACTCTATGCTCGCAAAAGAAAATGATTCCTTAAAATCAAAAGTTAAAGAACTTGAAATGAAAAATGAATCTAGCACATCTAAAGAAGTTAAAGTATTAAAAAATGAAAAAAAACGCTTTGAATGATTAGACAGTTTCCCTTAAAAGGCTGTTAGCTAAATTTACATAAGGAAAAAAAAATCCTTAGACAAGTTTTTAGCTAGCCAAAAATTAGTATTTGATAAAGCTAAAATTAGCTATAAACAAGGGACAAAATAAAAGGATTATGCTAACTACTTCATAAAATCATCTAAATAAATGACACATTTTGTTACTTGTCATTATTGCAATAGGAAAAGCCATTATAGTAATACATGTCCACATAAGAAAAATACATATAAGAGTTTTAAATTGATATGGGTTTCTAAGGGTACGAAACTAAAATAAATCATGCATGCTAAAATGACAAAGACTTTCAAGGGTAGAACTAATGTTTATAGACCCAAAATCACTTGAATACCAAAATAAACTTGTCTATTTTGTAGGGACATTATGTGAAGAACAACAAGTACAAGAAAAAATGGTTCCTAGATAGTAGTTGCTTAAGACACATGATGGAAAATAAAAAACTATTTCATCATTTAAAGAAAGAGGAAAGAAAGGATTTGATTTTTAGAGATAATAGCCAAGGCAAGGTGAAAGGTACTGGAACCATTAGTATAAATTATGTTTTAATTAAAGATGTGTTGTATGTTGATGGTTTAAAATATAACTTGCTTAGCATTAACCAATTGTGTAATTTTGGTTATAAAGTTATGTTTTTTAAAAATGGATGTGAGGTGTTAGATGAGCATGCCAACAAACTATTATATAGCATAGAACTAGAAAACTCAAATGAATCAAATGATATTTATTTTCAAGTTCTATGTGATGACTTTTGGAAATTATATAGAAGATTAGGATATTGTAACATAAACCTAATAAGAAAATTAGCTAAATAAGATTTGTTAGATGATTTCCCTAATCTTAAATTCACCAAAGACAGTATGTAGTCTATGCCAATTAGGGAAGCAAGTTAAATCTTCTTTTAAATCTAAAAATGTTGTTTCCACGAAAAGGCTTCTAGAACTTTTGCATATGAACTTGTTTGAACCAAATAAAGTTACATCGTTAGGGGGGTAAATATTATGCATATGTGATTGTTGATGATTTTTCTTAATTTACTTGAGTATTTTTCTTAGAAAATAAGAGTGATACTTTCGATACCTTTGAGATATTTTCTAAAAGAATTCAAAATGAACTTAGGTATAAGTTAGTAAAAATCAAAAGTGATCAAGGTGGGGAGTTTGTAAATAAAGATTTTGAGAATCTTTATGATGAGAATGAACATTCTCACAATTTTTCTACATCTAGAACCCTACAACAAAATAGAATTACTAAAAGAAAAAATAGAACATTATAAGAAATGGGTAAAATCATACTTAATGACTATAACTTACTCGAATATTTTTGTGTTGAAGTAATAAGCACAGCATTTCATATAACAAATAGAGTTCTAATAAGAAAAATATTAAATAAGACTCCATATGAACTCATCTTCCAAAGGAAATCCAAAATTAAATACTTTAAAGTTTTTGGATATAATTGTTATATCCTTAATACCAAAGATAATTTTGCAAAATTTGAGCCTAAGTTTGACCATAAAATATTCTTAAGGTACTTTTCCAAAAGCAAAGCATATAGAATTTTTAATATGAGAACCTAAGTCGTAGAAGAAATCGTACATGTCATATTTAGTGAATTTGATCTTGACTTAGTTAAATTGATTGCAAAAGAGAAAGAAAAAGAATTAGAGGTTGTGGAAAAATTAAAAAATCTAAATTTAAAAGATACCTCTAAAGAAAAGGAAAAGAAATTAGGCAATAGGAGGAACCCCCTAAAAATCTTCCTAAGGTATGGAAGTTTGCATTTAGTCATCCAAAAAAGCTAATTATTGAGGATCATTCACAAAGAGTCAAAACTAGAAAAGGGATAAAAGGGATTAATGAAAATTTAGATGAGGTTCAAAATCTAGCTTTTGTTTCTCAAACTAAACTAAAATATGTTGAAGAAGCCTTAGAGGATGAAAATTGGATAATGGCCATACAAGAGTAGTTAAATCAATTCCAAAGGAATGAAGTTTGGACTCTAGTATCTAAACCTAATGATTATCCAACTATTAGTACTAAGTGAGTGTTTAGAAATAAACTTGATGAGAATGAGAATGTCTCCAAAAATAAAGCTAGGTTAGTCACTCAAAAGTATAGTCAAGAAGAGAGAATAGACTATAATGAGACCTATGCACCTGTAACTATATTAGAAGCTATTACGGTACTCTTAACCTTTGCATATTTTAAAATTTTCAAACTATATCAAATAGATGTCAAAAGTGCATTTTTAAATGGTTTTATAAATGAAGAAGTTTATGTAGAACAACTTCTCTGTTTTGAAAACTATAAAATTTTAAATTATATTTATAAACTCACTAAGGCACTTTATGGTTTAAAACAAGCTCCTAGAGCTTAGTATGAAAGACTTAGTGATTATTTGCTAAGACATAATTTCGTGAGAGGGAGTATTGATACTACATTTTTCATTAAAACTAAAAATGATGATATTTTACTAGTTCAAATTTATGTTGATGACATCATTTTTGAAAGCACTAATGAATTCTTATGCATTGAATTTTCAAATCTTATGAAATGAGTTTGAAATGAGTATGATGAGAGAACTAAATTTCTTTTTAAGACTTCAAATTAAACAAACAAACAATGAAATTTATATCTCTTAATGAAAATACATTAAAAAGCTTTTGAGGAAATTTGACATGATAGAAGGTAAACTTATTCAAACTCTTATGAACACCTCCACTTTCTTAGACAAAGATGACATAGGAAAGAATGTAGATCAAAAGATGCATAGAGGCATGTTTAGTTTTTTGCCTTATTTGACCGCTTCTAGACTCGACATTCTCTATGAGGTATGCATATGTGCTAGGTTTTAATCTAATCTAAAAAATCACACCTTGTAGCTGTGAAATAAATTTTTAGATATCTAAAAACTACACTTAGTTAAGGAATGTTCTATCCAAAGGATGGTGAGTTTAGCTTGAGAGGTTTTTCATATGTTAACTATGATAGATGAAAAGTGGATAGAAAAGTACTAGTAGTACATATTACTTTCTTAGAAATACACTAGTATCATGGTTTAGTAAAAAACAAAACACAGTTGCACTTTCTACTACTGAAACAGAATATGTGTTTGTAGGTAGTTATTGTGCACAACTCTTATGGATCAAACATCAATTGCAAGATTATAGATCAGACTTTAGCCAAATTCTTATTTTATATGATAATACAAGTGTCATTAATTTGATGAAGAATCCTATACATCATTTTAGAACTAAGCATATAGAAATTCGTCACTATTTCATTAAAGATCATGTTAGTAAAAAGGATGTGTGCTTAAAGTATGTTAGCACAAATCACAAATCAGTTGATTTTTTACTAAACCACTTGATAGAGACGCTTTTGTACGATTAGAAATGAATTAGGAATGATGAAAATTGAATGGAACATGCTTGAATTTGTTTGTACATGTCAGTATGTTGAATTTCAATTCTGGACACATTTGGATCAATACCCTATTTCATAAGTATCGATACCTTATAAACAGATCGATAAGCTCTTATGAACGTATCGACACCTTAATTAATTTTGATTTAGGATGGATACGTCAATAGGGATGTATCGACACTAGAAATTAATTTTGGAACATATTGATACATTTCTCAATAGGATTGATACCTTAACTTGAAATAATTGCACATTTAATGAGGCGTCCACGTATATTTCAAAAAATCAAAATTAAATGCATATCGATAGGTTTGACAAAAATATCAATATCCTTTCATCTTTTCTCCAGTACGTATTGATAATCTCCACTTTTTCAAATAAAAGTATTGATATCTCATCAGTCAAATTAATACATCATTTTTTTAGATCTATAAAAGAATTGATACACCTTTAAATGTATCGATACTTTTATGTGATTCCACACCTAAAAGGTTTAAAATCTGAAAAATTTGAAATCATTCAAAACTCTCTTTATCTAAGAATGAAAACGCGTAGACCTAAGAATTTCAAAGTTGTTCAATGCAAAAGGTAACGACTAACCGAAACATTCTCATCAAATCCAAACTTTCCAAATAGAGAAGCTGAAGATATGTATGTAATTCAATACCTAAATCGGAAAGTCATACATGAGAGAGTTATTGACTTTGACTTCTTGGAATCAATTAATTTCCTATATCTAAGGACATTTGAAGAATTTAAGTGAACGTATTTCCTCAAGTTTATGCAGATGTGTTTTGATACTTTTGTAAAGATGTTTTACTACAACTTGGATGCAAATGACACTCATTCGAGAAGAATGAGACTGACCGACTTCACAAGCACGGTTAAAGGGCATGAGTTTCAAGTAGATGTTGGCATGTTATCAAGGGTAATGTAAGTACCAGTTGGAGGAATAATGTATAGAGCAACCATTTTTTAGTCCTTGGAGGCCTGCAAAGTGATTTTCAAAAATCCCAGCATGACAGAAGTGGACAACAAACCAGTACGTCTTGGCGTCCACCAGTGGATTTTACATCTAATAGTGTCCTACATTCTCAATGCACGATCCAGACGGTTTTTCGAGATGACATATGAAGACAAGTGGTAGATGGTGAGTATCATGGAAGGGAGATGCCCAAATTTGATTAGCTAGATCCTCAATGCCATGGTTCAGACAATGACTACTTGAGCGAGCCATTTGCATTATAGCTACACCGTCTTATATATCATTCTCACTTAGAGTATCATCCTCCATACATTTCTATTCATGCCATCGCATATCCTCAACCTTCTTCTTAGATATAAACATTCTTTGTAGTCTCAGCTTCAAAGGAAAATAACACAAGACTTTCTACGGAATTTTCTTGTCTTGATACTTCCATCTTAACGTGCCACATACTAGACAACTTTGTCTATTTTTTAACTCTCCCCAAAACAAAGCACAATCAAATTTACATTCATGAATTGACACATAATTAAGACCCAAGTCTCTTAAAATTCTTATTGCCTCATAATAAGGTGCATGAATTGTACTATTGGGAAAATTCTCCTTCAATATCCCTACTATTGTATCTATTACCTTGTTGCTCATTTGACTATACACCTTTACAAGCAACAATTTCACAATAAATGACAATGTAGACATATTTGTTTATTTGGGTAATAAACACATTGTCCCTGATTCAACTATTTGCTAAATTTTTTAGTTTCTTCCTCACTCGAAAAAGAACTCAAATTAACACCATGCTCTATTTCTTCTTCATCCAATCTTGGAAATAAATCTTGTAATACATCATTAATTCCATCATCCACTAGGCTTTCAATATTGAAATGACAATTACTAATATTACCACTACGCTAATTCCCCAAATTTAGAAACGTAAAATTAGACTGCTCACCATGATTAATCCATTTGATATAGCTCTCTAACATACCATTTTAAAGTAAATTATCTTGTACTTCATCTTGACATCTAGTAAACATATTCAAGCAATCTCGACAAAGACATTGGATTTTAGATTTTTCTCCTATATTATCACGTACGAATTTCATAAAAGATGACACTTCTACTACATACTTGTTAGAATATTTATCTATTATCCAACTTTTATCCATCAGTTTGTACCTAAAAAATAAAACGACATTATTTAAATTGAAGTATAGAGATAATAAATAACATAATGCAATTATGTTAAAGTCTTAAAGTCTAAGCCACATGCCAACAAGACATAAATTTGTTTTTTAAAAATTGTGGTAATTGGTTAATAAGATCATGCCCATCTTGTTGAATGATAATAAATAGTAATACATTTATTCTAACGAAAATTACTCATTTTTTTAATTATATGATCCAAGGGTGATAATCAAGAGATACAATAGCTATTGTCTTGTTTTAATATTACTTAAATTCACGCATTCACATCCACTACCATCTATCTCACAGAATATAATAGCATAGAATGATGCAACACACAAGGCAACAAATAATATGTTACATACTCATTAATGGTTCAAGGTCTCTAATCATATTATTTTAATTTATTTGAATTCATTACTTCAATTTAACCAAACCCGTACAACTTGTTGATGCAGTAAAAATCCCTTTTGTGGATCCTGTACACCAACAATAATCTTCCTCTTCTTCTACTTGACCTGCAAGCACAATCAACAGCTATGGGGGCAAAAAGCCGGTTGTCCGGTGAAAACCCTTCGATGCTTAAGTCAGTGTTTTACTTTTTAATATGGAAGATAAAGAGAGCTAAGGAGAATATAAACTTCTTCTAACAAAGTGTTATCATCATCCTTTATACCTGATAACCATTAGTCTCCTTTTATAGGTGTGAGTCTCTCAAGCTTGATAGAATTCTATCAAATATGGAAATAATAATCTCAGCAGTATTTTAATTTTAAGAATCACGGAAATTCTATTTTGTAAATATCGGCTTTCCAAATTTTATGGGATCTTGAGCCCTTCTTGCAGAATACTTCTATCAGGCTACGAATCCTTATTGTGGAATAATTCAGAGAGAGTTTGGGAAGGAAACGAATCCTTCATGGATACGTAACTGTAGTGAGGTCTCGAGAGTCTTTATTTGAGACTCTTTTATTCATCTGAGATAAGCTCAGGTATTGCATATCTGAGACCTTTATAAATTGTAACTGATACCTTTATAAGCTGTGGTCGAGACCCTTATAAGTTGTGGCCGAAAACTTTATAAGCTGTGACCGAAACCCTTGTAAGCTGTGGCCGAGACCCTTATAAGCTGTGGCCGAAACCCTTATAAGCTATGTCCGAAACCATTATAAGTTGTGGCCGAGACCATTGTAAGTTGGTCTCGGAATGAGGTTCTAACTTGAGATCTTTGAAATGACCTTAAGAGATTTCGGCTCTTACTACTCCTAAGGTTCTTGTTATCCCCTAAATATTTCTTCTTAGATTGAGCTAGGTTTCGGGATATTTCTCTATTCTTCATGGAACTCTGTTCTAGGCTCATAGCTCATTGGGCTTCACTTAGGCTCTTAATTATATTCCTAACATAACTAAAAAAAACAAGGGTTTTTAGAAACTCGAAATATAAATATATAATAACAATAAGGAAACAGTGGCAAATTAATGGTATTTGCTTCTATTATAACTGAATTTATTTCTATACAACAATTACAATTGATAAACTTGTAAAAGTCTCTTATAAAAACCAAAAAATGTTCACAATTGTCAATCAATTGCTGCCGAAAAAC
Organism: Cedrela odorata; assembly: GCA_035584115.1. Taxonomy (NCBI): domain Eukaryota; kingdom Viridiplantae; phylum Streptophyta; class Magnoliopsida; order Sapindales; family Meliaceae; genus Cedrela; species Cedrela odorata. The sequence goes on from JAXCLQ010004891.1 coordinate 26,613, forward strand.
GAAGATGGATAAGGATAGTTGGCTATTGTGTTAGGAAACTGTTAACTTCCATCTATAGAAATCCTATAAGACAGAGGAGGTATCATTTTTCTAATATCATTAATAATTGGCACTTATATCTCCATTAAAGTTGCTTTGAGGCAGTGGTGTTCAGTTCAGCCCATGGTTTTACTGAAGAATAACAAGATTAATAAGAATAGAGAGAACTCAAGCATAAACTTATTATGATTAGAAATTTTAGAGTAGTTTATTTGTTCTAATCTTCTTATATTTTTTTTCTATGTATAAGAAACAGTTGTGGAAAGAAAGCAAACTTCATACCCCATGAAATCCATGAATGAAATTGAAATCCATGAAACCCAGCTAGCAACATTTACCTATAAAATATAAAAAATAGAAAATCATACCCACAAAGCCAACGAATCATACCCAAATTCAAAGAGAGAAGAAAGGCGGAGACCAGAGATGAATGAGCTGAGAAGGAGTTAAGTTGAGGGCGGTGGCTGGAGCTAAGGGCGATAAACTGAGAGGAAGAGGCGAAGATAGAGAGGATCAAGGGACTAAGTCGAAGGGATTTGCAAGGTATATTAGGTTAATTGGGTTAGGTTATGGACTGGATTGTTTAATTAATATATAACTCTTGAATTTATTAATTAAACTTATTAATTATTATTTTATTGGTATGTAATATATAGTTTAATGCTAGTACTTATAAAATTAATTAAATTTGTTAGCACTTATTAATAAAAATAAAGTTTGCAATAATTTCAAGCTACCAGAAACAGCCCTAGATTAAGAAAAACAAACAAAAAAAGTAAACTAACAACAATAATTGGCTAAAAGAACTCCACCCATAGCACAAATAAACAATACAAAGTCGTTGCTAAATTTTCTCTCAATTTCCTATCCTCAAATCTCACAAATAAATAGTACAAAGTTTAATTCCTAGTTCCATAAAGGTTCTGAACGTCCTCCCTGAATCCCACCCTTCACATCATTAACAAGGCTTGAAAACATTGTATAATTACACATTGAATTGTCATTACTAATATGTAATTTATAAGTAACACATTAATAAGTAAATAGTTTACTAATTACTCTATACTTGAATATAACACATTAATTTATATTATTAAATAACACCTTAATATAAATGACTATTTAATATATTATTTAATAAGTCAAATTAAATTATATATATATAGTTATTAACTTATTATAACTTATAAGTATAGATGGTTCCATTTGTTATTTTCTGAATTGTCATTACCAATCTATAATTTACAAGTAAACATTAATAAGTAAATAGTTTACTAATTACTCTATACTCGAATGTAACACATTAATTCATATTACTAAGTAACACGTTAATAGATATGACTATTTAATATATAGTTTAATGAGTTAAATTAAACTAATATATAGTTATTAACTTATTACAACTTATAAGTATAGATGGTCCCATGTGTTATTTTCTGAATTGTCATTACTAATCTATAATTTATAAGTAACACATTAATAAGTAAATAGTTTACTAAGTACTCTATTCATGAATATAGCACATTAATTTATATTACTAAGTAACACATTAATATATATGACTATTTAATATATAGTTTAATAAGTCAAATTAAACTAATATATATAGTTATTGTTTTATTTTGAATTCAGATTCAAGAATCTGTCGTGAAGCAGAGTGTGATAGGTAAGTTTCATAGAAAGCCCTTTACAAATGCTTTGGAATTCAGCAAAGGCTCAATATCTAAGAGCATCTGAATGTTGTTCTATTGCTTGTGTCAATTACTGTGAAATTTTGAAGTTAAATGGAGATCTAGAATGACGGTTTCAAATGTCACTCTGTCGATCACTTGTATTTGATTTTGATTTATTGGTAGTTTGCTAACCTAAGCATAGATTAATTGGTGATAAAACAATGGAATTGAGCCCAAATTTTAGGTTCTTTGATGTCTTGATTTTGTAGTTATCTTTGTGGTTCTTGCATGTGATTGTTTAGAATTTGTTTTAGCAAGTTGGCTACAGCAGAAACGTTGAATAATAATTATCTTAGGTAATCCAAATTATTTAGCAATAATTAAAAATAATAATATATTTCTAAGGAAATTAAACATAATTAAAGGGAAGCAATAATGTCCTATAAATATTTCATTTCTTTTATATAATCGATAGTTAATTGATAAACCTTAAAGAATTTAAGCAGTTTATTTTTTCCCATTTCTTCGTCTTCTCCAACTTCTCTTCCACTATCTGTAAACTGGCTGTCTGTATAACTAAGTGAAAAGATCAAACCAGTTATCAATTCAACAACAAGGTTTGTATTAATGTCTTTTTTATTATTAACCTAAATCTCTTTATTTAATTAAATTAATATGAATATGGTGTTAATTAGTTGGCTTTGATTGTATTCAATAAAAATTAATTATTCTTTGTATGAGTCATTTCTTCGTAAGATTTAATAAATTTTAAGTTTGAAAACTAATAAAAAAAGAGAGTATAAAGATTAATTATGCTTTGTTATTTGGGTTATATATATATATATATATATCATGCCTATATCATGTCTATGCCAAACATTAAATTAACTGTTCAATTATGTGGTAAGTCCTTTTTTCTCTTTTGCTTTTTTTTTCTGTGTGTGATTCAGTTATTGTAAATGTAATTTTATATTTGTTTCCTTAAAAAGTCTTCTTGCATAAGATATTGACTTTGGCATTATCACCACCTTTTCGCTGTGCATTTAAAGTAATGCTGTTCCCCATATTATATTCACCTGTATTGGAATTCGAGTGTTGTACTCACATGACATTTTACACTGATTGGCTAGGATTTTGACTGTTGCTATTACCAAGAATTCAAGCTCATACAGAATTGCATAAAATATGAGGAGCTATAACATGATGCATTGAGATAGGATGACTCAGACATGAACATCCTAACAGTTTATGATTTCATAAGCTACACTTTTTATAATTTTTATATTTCTTGTTAATAAAAAGATCCTAAGTTTGATAATCACTATACAGAACTGGTGAGTATGAACTAAATTAAATAAACATCATCATCACTTACAGTCCAATATAAAAGCCTTGTGGAACCCTGACTGACCACTCTAGATGTCTCAGCGTGCCCCTACTAATCAATTATAATTGTAGATAATTTCCTTGTAGCATTTTTTTTATACTAGTACAGCTCGATTCATCAGTGATGCTAAAGATGGTCTACTATTTTGTTTTACTTCATGGTTGGATAGAAACTTTTGTGCTAAATTAACATACAAAAATGAAGTAAAACATAATGTTGATATTAGGGATAGTGGATGCCATTGTTCATGAAAACTGGACTGTCCATTAGCCTTTTTTCAAGCTTTATCAACACTATAGTCTATTTTTTCCTTAATCATTAACAATCTTCATTTATTTAGTCTTTTATTTTATTAAAAAATTATAATTATTTTTATTGTCTATTGTTTAAGATGTCATCAAGAAAAAAAGGATTGAGAAGGAGAATTAGAAATCAATTCTAGTCAATAAATGACGTACAAACATAAGATAAGCTTCAACAATATAAGTTAAATTATGATGTGATTAGAGATCAAATGGAAGCTATGGCCCAAGCTTTAATAACTGCTGAAATCCAAGTGCCCATTCCTCAATTTTTAAGTATAAATTTTATTATTTTTTTTATTTTTAATATATTGTTGTTCTACCTATTTTCATTTTGGGAGAATAATTTTTATATGATAATGACATTATAGTTCTGCATCAAAGTGTTCAGAGTAAAATAGTATGCATTATGAACCATATAAATTTGTTAAATTTTTTTATTTGTTGGCGAAAGAATACTGTATATCTAAGTTTATGACGAGAACTAAATTTATTTATCTCAAGTTCAAGTGAGACAAACTCTTCCTCAACAAAAACAACATCAACACAAGACTTGGCATCATGAAAACTCACGTGTCAAGCTTGTTTTAGTTATCTTTGACACTCATTATTTAAGGATTCTTAGTTTTTTTTATGTCATTTGGATATTTTATAATTGTCAAGTTTTTAGTTCATTACATTACTTTATGATTCTAAGTTACTTCCATGTAGAATATATATATTTTTTTACTAGATAAGGATTATAATGTTGATTTATTTTATTTATACTATGTTCAAGTAATTTACCATAATGTAATATTTTTTTTGTTCCACATGATGATATGATTGTCAATTAATAGTAACATTATAACAATTAATTTATGACGTAATTTTTAATCAACTATATATGCCACAAAATATTTTTTTTCTTGTGACAATCCTACTTTCATCATTTTTTAATCACCAATTTCATTTTTTTTTTTGTGACATTCTTATTTTCGTCATTTTTAATTGACCAAAAAATACATTCTGTGACAAAAAATTTTTTTATTCCTAACAAAATCCATCATCACAAATAATCATTTTTCTAGTGACGATCTTAATTTTGTCATTCTTAATTGAACAAAAAAACACATTTAGTGACAAAAATAATTTTTTGTTTTTGACGAAATTCACTATCACAAATTATCATTTTTTTGGTGACCATTCTAATTTTGTCATAATTAATTGAACAAAAAATATATTTAGTAATAAAAATATTTTTTGTTCTTTACTAAATTCACCATTACCAATTAACAATTTGTTTGTGACGAACCTAATTTCGTCATTTTTAATTAAACAAAAAATTATTTAGTGACAAAAAATATTTTTTATGTGTGACGAAATTCACTATCATGAATTAATATTTCTTTTGTAACGATTATAATTTCATTATCCTATGATGAAAAATAATTTTTGTTCTTGACGAATTTCACCATCACCAATTAACATTTTGTCACTAATTATTATAATTTTTACAAATATCTAGTGACGTTCAATATTTTCTATGACATTATCATATTACAATAAATGACGACTATGTCATCACTTATAGTGTGACGATCTTATTATCGTCACATATTTATAAAAGTTTACTTCATATATTGTGGCGTTTAATATTATTTCGTGACAAAAAAATTTTAGTATTTAGTGACGAAAATACAAGTCACAAATGAATATCAATAATGCAACATCATAAATTTCGTCGCTGAATAGTATGTTTGCATGACAAAAGGCTCAATCGTCACAATAACCCCTTTAGCAACGGTGAAAAGGTGACGATAGATGTGACGAAAAAAATTTCATAAAATATTAAGTATGACAAAAATTTGATATTAAGTGACATTAATGTGAGTGCCACTAATTGACAAATTTGTTGTAGTATTAGGGGATGACGATATATAATGCCCCAAGGCACCAGAGAGTTTATGTGTTTAGGGGGATGGTGATACGTAATGCTTATAAAACCAGAGTTCTTGTAGTAATGTATGTATAGTGATATACTTTGTAAGTACGTTGAATTTAATTGTAATTGAATTGAGAAATTATCAGATGAATATGAACATATATATTTATATATAATTATTTTAATTTATTTGAAACTTATGTGTTAATGTTACATCTAGCATCTACTTACTGAGTCTCTTTAGACTCATCCCTCTTCCCTCTCCAATTTTGTAAGAACATGGATCTAGTAAGTTATTTTAGCATCTTGAAGACACGAGCTGAGGAAAGGGTTCATTTTGTGTACAAATGGGTAGTCTTGTAGTGATGTCTTGTGTTATGCTGATGTTAAGTTTTGTATTTATTATTATGGTCAGTTGGTTGTATGGACAATACATTGAGTAATGTGATGTAAACATTTGTGCTGTATGTATATAACATCAATGGAGGCAAATCGCCTTTGAGTTGCATGATTATGTGTTATAAGATGTATTATATATGCATGTTTTGCATTGGCATTCAGATAGGATGTAGAAGGCTTAGGGTGATAGCGGGTTCTATCATTTGTTGGTAACTTCTTCGGATTTAGGGATATTACGTTATGTATTCATTTATGATTGAAAATACTAAGGTAGCCATGTACTGTAGATAGTTAACCAGAACACCCGTTGACCCCGCTTTGAATTGAAGTTGCCAAACCCTGACCTGTGAATGGAACACTTATACTTTCTTATGTTTCTTAATGCGATGCTTATAATTATCATTATGGTTATAAGTATACGAAAAGGATATGAAACCTCATCTTATGAAATATATATGTATGTATATATATATCACACATATTTATAATATATATATTTATGATATTTATGTATTTAAGACATGTATATATGTGTGGAAGTATAGATGAGGTATACCAGACTATGGCCAAGAGGAGGCCAAATATGATTTTGACATGAACTACCTATTTATGATATGGATATGATTGCATACGTGTGCATGTGCTACAGAATTGATCCATGGATCTAGATATGATCCCTCTACATGGTCAAGTGCATAGCCCTGGGTATGAATTGTCCATCTGTCCGATCAAGTGCATAGCCTTGGACATTGATCAGAGAAGGATGTGTGAAAATGATATTCATATTTAAATGCTTGTATATGATGGTGCTATAATATGTATGAGAAACAAATACATGAATGATGATGTGAAATTTTACTTTTTTAAAGGATATGTTTACATATATAATAATCTTATTGAAATTATCATTTCACTCAGTAAGTCTTCCCAAGACTTACCCCTCCCCCCACTTCAGTTTTGTAGGTTATATATATATATATAATCCAGAGGTACAATAGCTTTCCCTGAAAACAGACCAGTGGATCAAGATATCGTCATGCAATCACTAGGAATTTTTAGGTCCACACATGCATAATGATGTTTAGTTCGGGCATTACAGCCCTAGGCTATATTTTATAGAACAATGATCATGTGTGTGTGCATATATATATATGTGTGTGTGTGTGTGTGTGTGTGTGTGTGTGTGTGTTCTTGATAATGGTTGGTTTATATGTATATCATGGGCATAAAGCCTTTTGTAAATCTTCTGATTATTTGAGTTTATTTGAGTAATGTGGTGATGCATTAACTTGAATAAAGTTGTATGTATGCCTATTTAATCTGTATTTATTAGGTTACAAAGATTATGTCCTCTCGTTGTGTGATAATATGAGGCTAAATAAGACAAGGGGGTTCTTGTCTTCTGTCGGTTATGTTCCAAGGATTTTAGGAAGTGACAAAGTTAGTATCAGAGCACGGTTTAGAGGTATGTGACTGCATGATAAGGGTAGGATCTTGTATGCGGTATGTCTGGGATACTTGTATACAAGGAACTACTTTGATATTTAATCTATATGGTTTGTCTCGAAGAAAAGTATATATATATATATATATATTTGACAGATTTATAAAACCTTTGATAGATTAACCTTATTTATTTCTTATAAATTTAGAAAGTCATGCCATCGCGAAGATATGCTAGTGTTAGTAGGGCCTCTTAGGCCAAAGCCCATAACTAAGACTCTTTCATACCTTGAGAGCCTGCACCTAGGGTTCAGAGATGTCCTCGTAGAGGAATGGTTGAGGATATAGAAGAGGGAATAGCTGAAAGGGAAGTAGGCTTAACAAAATATATTGTTGCAGTAGGGATGCAACGTATGCAGCAAACTATAGAAACAATAATACAACTGCTGCAACAACAGCATCAGCAATAACAACCCCTAGTACCCCTTGTTTCAGCTCATGCTTCTTCAGTTCAAAGGTAGAAAATTATAGTGACATTGCCAAAGTTCAAGAAAATTCGACCTCCTACATTTTCTAAGACAGGACCCAACTCTGACCTGACAGGATTTCTCGAGGAATCTAATAAAGTCTGTACTGCTTTAGGGTGTTTCCCAGTAATGGCAGTGCAGTTTATGGGGTTTCAGCTCTAAGATATCACTTATAAGTGGTATACCTTCTACTTACAAAACAAAAGAGAATCAAATCACCATTAGAGTGGCCAGAGTTTAGTATTGTATTCTTAACTCGTTTTCTCCTTCAGAGCCTTAGAGATGCAATGGCTAGAGAGTTTAAACAGTTAGTTCAAGGAGAACATATGTTAATGGCTGAGTATGAGGTGCGTTTTACATGCCTTTCCCGCTATGCCCCTCACTTTGTAAGTACCGACGAAATGAAGGCTAAACGATTTATAAATGGGCTTCAAGATTATATGTACTGTTCTATCCCAAATTCAAAGACCACTTTCTACACGTAGGTCTTGGATGCTACTTACAGATTTAAGATGAGGGTCCGAAATAGGTAAGCAGAAAGGGAATCTCGTAAAAAGCCAAGAACATATGAGCTAGGAAAATCCCATCAGTTAGACCAGGGAAAATTTAAGGGTGAAATTGTTGCCAGAAGAACGTTTGTTAGAAGAGGGAATTCTAGGGGTAAAGTCTCTGATAAGCGATTTACTAGGGTGCCAGTTCTTAAGCGGCATCTTCTGCTTTAATGGCACAACCTTCTATGCCTTCATGTCATTATTATAGATGCCCACATACTGAGCAGTGTTTAAGAGGCTTAGGTACTTGTTATCATTATGGGCAAACGGGCCATAATAATTAGGATTGTCCTTTGAACCAAACGCAGCCAGTAGCCAACCGACTTCCCCTTATTTCAGCATCTATGCTACCTCTAAGAGTTAGAGAGCATGATGGTCAAGGATCTATGGGTAGAGGTCAGCCATCAAGAAGTAGAAGACATGCTTCAATTGTAAAAGATTTAGCTAAAATTTCTTCCTTGACTTCTCAAGATGCTCAAGCATCTAATATTGTAGTTACAAGTGTTCTTTTTGTGGAGTCCCAACATGCTAGAGTTTTGTTTGATTTTAGTGCGACTCATTTTTTTTTTATTTTCCCATACTATGCATCACGTCTGGGTAGAGTTATAGACACATTCAAGTCTAATATCACTATATATACTCCTGTAAGTAGTACTATAGTAGTTTCTAAAATTTTAAGAGCATGTACTATTGTTGTTGAAGATCATACTCATCATGCCAACTTAATTCTGCTTGAGATTATAGATTTTTATATAATCCTAGTCACGGACTGGTTGTCTAGGTATCATGCTGTGTTAGATTGTTATCAAAAGGTAGTAACTTTTTAAGTACCCGGAGAGCCCTCGTATAAGTATTAGGGAGATCAAAGTGAAGTTCCCAATAATCTCGTATATGCTATGTTCATGTTGAGTTTACTCAGAAAAAAGTGCATGGGATACCTTGCACTTGTGTATAATTCTAAGAAAGATAGTCCAAGTTTTAATTTAGTCCCTATAGTTAGAGATTACCCTGACGTATTCCCGAATGAATTGCCTGATTTACCCTCTAATAGACAGGTTGAGTTTAGTATGGAAGTTGTTTTAAAAACCTAACCTATTTCGACTCCTCCATATTGAATGGCTTCAGCAGAGTTTAGAGAATTAAAAGTTCAATTGTAAGACCTACTTAATAAAGGTTTCATACATCCGAACGTGTCTTCTTGGGGCACTCTTGTTTTATTTGTGAAAAAGAAATATGAGACTCTTCGGCTGTATATTGATTATAGACAGCTAAATAAAGTCACCATAAAAAACAAGTATCAATAGCCGCGAATAGACCTTTGTTCAGGGTACCATTAGCTTTAAATAAAAAAGGAAGATATTCCAAAAACAACCTTCCGTACACATTATGGCCATTATAAGTTCTTGGTAATGTCTTTCGAGCTTATTAATGCACTAGCTGCATTTATGGATTTAATAAACATGGTGTTTAAACCCTTTTCGTATCAGTTTGTCATTTTATTTATTAATGATATTTTTGTGTATTCCTGAAGCATGGAGGAACAAGAAAAACATCTTCGTTTGGTATTACAGACATTAAGAGAACAGAAGCTTTATGCTAAGTTTTCGAAGTGTGAATTCTGGTTATCTGAAGTCGCATTCCTATGCCATGTAGTGTCCAAAGAAGGGATCAGCGTAGACAATAAGAAAATTGAAACAATACAGAGTTAGTTATGCCTAACTAATGTAACTAAAATTAGAAGTTTCCTAAGTCTTGCGGGATACTACAGACCCTTTGTTCAGAATTTTTCCAACATATTAGCTCTTTTAAGTCATTTAACTTAGAAGATTGAGAAATTTATTTGGTCGGATGCATGTAAAGAGAGCTTCCAAAACCTTAAGGAGCGTTTGACCACGACTCTTGTATTAACTTTGCCATCGGTGTAGGAGGATTTACAGTATATTGTGATGCTTCTAAACTAGAAATAAGGTGTGTTTTAATGTAGTTTGGCTAAGTAATAGCCTACGCATCAAGACAACTAAAAAGTTACAAGCTAAAATTATATTACTCATGATTTAGAAATTGTGGCAATTATATTTGCTCTTAAGATTTGGAGGCACTATCTTTACAGTGAGACATTTGAAATATATACTGATCACAAGAGTCTTAAATATATCTTTAATTAAAAGAATCCCAATTTAAAACAAAGGCATTGGGTTGAGCTTTTAAATGACTATGATTGCACCATTCAATACCACCTTGGAAAGGTGAATGTGGTGGCAGATGCCTTAAGCATAAAATCAATAGGTAATTTGTCTCACTTGGCAGTCAATAGTTAATCCAAAGTTAGAAAATTTCAAGAGTGCTTTTAGGGTAGAGTGAACTTTATGATATCCGACGCAAGGATTTTACAAGCACAAATTTAAGTAAAATTTATACTGATTGATGAAATTAGAGCATCTCAAACAACATATCCTTTCATGTTAAACTAAATAAATCGATTAAAGCAAGGAGAAACAAGTCAGTTCTTTATAGATAAAGAATGTGTCTTGAGAATGCAAGGAAGAATAGTAATTCCTCCGGGAAAGGAATCAAAGGCCTAAATTATGGAGTTAGCTCATACTTCTTCTTATGTAATGCATCAAAGAGCCACGAAAATGTATTAGGACCTAAAAGTTTGTATTGGTGGCAAGGTGTGAAGAATAACGTAGCTGCATACATGTCTAGGTGCTTGACATGTTAGCAGGTAAAGGCTGAACATCAAAAACCTACTAGGACACTCCAGAACCTAAACATTCCTAAGTGAAAATAGGATAAGATAACCATGGATTTTGTGGTAGGGTTGCCACGAATTGCAAAAGGCCATGATTTCATCTAGTAATTGTGGATAGATTGACTAAGTCTGTTTATTTTCTACTGGTAAAGAATACATACTTTGCTTCTCAGTATGCTAAGATTTATTTGGATAATGTGGTATATTTACACGGTATCCCCATTTCTATCATCTCGGATCAAGGTGTCCAATTTACCTTTAAGTTTTGAAGATCATTTCAAGAAGTATTAGGTACTCAACTGCGATTTAGTATGACATTTCACCTCCAAACAGATGGTCAGTCTGAGTGAACCATCTAGACTTTAAAAGACATGTTAAAAGCATGTGCCTTGAACTTCGAAGGTAGCTAGGACCAACATTTGCCTTTGATCAAGTTTGCATATAACAATAGCTACCACTCTAGTATTCAAATGGCTCTATTTAAAGCTTGATATGAACGTAAATATAGGTCTCCTGTAGGCTAGTTTGAAACAGGTGAACATAAGCTTTTGGGTCTTGAGTTAGCACAAGATCATGTGGAAAAGATCAAGTTAATCCGAGATAGGATGCAAATAGCTCAGTGTAGACAAAAATTATATGCTAATCATCAACTCAGGGACCTTGAGTTTCAAGAAGGGGATTATGTATTTTTGAAGGTTTCATCATTTAAGGGAGTGATGAGATTCAGAAAAAAAAAAAAAAAAAAAAAAAAGGGCAAGTTGAGTCCAAGATACACCGGGCCATTTCAGATTATTCAAAGAGTAAGAAGTAAGGTTTATGAGTTAGCTCTTCCACCTAACATGGATAAGATACATCCCGTATTCCACAAATCCAAGTTAAGGAAGTACCTTTCGAATGAATCTCATATTCTAGACATGCATTCAGTAGAAATTGATCAGAATTTATCCTACCAAGAACAACCTATAGCAATTATAGAAAGAGAAGTTTAAAAACTTTGCTTGAAATGGATTCTCTTAGTAAAAGTTATATGGTAGCATCATAAAGAGCAATAAGCCACCTGGGAATCCGAAGAATTGATGCAAAGATAGTTTCCCCAATTGTTCGCTAATGAAGGTATATTGCATGCTCATCGTTAAATTTGATTCGTGGACGAAACATTTTAAAGAGGGGGGTGGAGAAATGTCATGAATGCATTTTTCTTTCATGATAATTACAAAAATAACAATGTGTACTAGAATGAAAATTCTAAGAATTCAAGAGTTAACATGTTACTTCATAACAATTTAGGGAGGAATATGTAAATGGAGATACATGTAAGGCCATAAAAAAATAAAAACTCAAAACTCATATTTAAGCATAAAAACCTAGCCCAAAGTTATAGAAAATGAAAGCCCAACATTAGTAATTAAGCCCAAGCACAATTAAGTTAGATTTAGACTTCAAAAACTCTAAAAGATTGAAGTTTTATTCAGAAGAATTTAGGCTAAAGAAAGAAGAAGAAGGGATAAGGATAAGCAAAAGCAAGAAAATGTGAAAGAGGAAGAAAAGAGAGAGTGAAAGAAAGAGATCGAAAGGAAAGGGAAGAGAGAGAGAGTAAGAAGGAAGAGGAAAGAAAGAAAAGAAGAAAAGAATGAGAGAGAGAGACCGAAAGAAAGAAGAAGAAGAAGAGATCAAGAAAGAAAAGGAAAAGAAAAGAGAAAGAGAAGGAAAAAAAAACAAGGAAGAAAAGAAAAAAGGTGAGAAAATTTATTACCTTTTGTATATATTTAGCTTAAATGCCTGAGTTGTGGTGTGTATGTAGTAGATGTGTAAAAAATTATATAGTTTATAGGCTTAAGAAATTGTTGGCAGTGCATAAGACATGGATATATGCATGGATTTGTGTTTTACATGGTTTGAATGCAAAAATTGTATGAATTGTGAATTGATGATTATGTAAACATGTGGGTAGTGTAAGATCTCCATATAAGGCAATGAGTGATGTTTAAATAATGTGGATTTACAGTATGAGGATGTGTAACTATGTTAATCAAATTGGAAGGAATGATAGGGTAGTAAAGTTACATGTAAAAGATGTATGTCCGTTGCTGGAATTTTAGACAATGTTGGGAAAACAAAGAACATAATGAGTTTCGGATCTCTAATTACCAAGCCATAAAATACTGTAAAACTAAACACTATAACGGTTAACATAGTCGAAAACCAAAATTTTTTGTGAAGGGACGAGTTCCCAATAAAATTTGGAAGTGGCTATCCTGTTATATCCTGCACACTATCTCACCCTGTGCAATGTGTAGAAATCTATTTGTAACTCAAGCATTCGAATTTGAAATACGAATCCGTACAAAGTCATAGAAATTAGATTTATAGGAGAATATTCTTTCAAAACTTTAAGAATTCATTGTCGTTTGATCACAGCGAGAATGCGAAGTTATTCTTTGTTTAGTAAAGTATTATCAAGAGTAGTTAGAAAATGAGTTTTTAAACATCGAACTTAGACAACTTCAATTCGAACATCATAGTAACTCAAAACGTCTTAATTTTTATTTAAGGTGAAGTGTACATGTATAATAAGATACATGTATTTATGTATTCATTTATGATTAAAAATACAAACGGTAGTTATGTACTATAGATCGTTTACCGAAACATCCGTTTACCCAGCCTTGAATTGAATTTGCCAGACCCTGACCTGTGATTTGAGCACTTATATTTTCTTATGTTTGTTAATGCAATGTTTATAATTATCATTATGGTTATAGTTATGCAGATGGAAAGGATATGAAACCTCATCTTAAGAAATGTATATGTTTATTATATATATATACACTTACAATATATATTTATGATATGTATATATATGTATATATATGTATATATATTTATAATATATATATATTTATGATATATATATTTATGATATATATATATCTATGATATTTATATATTTAAGACATGTATATATGTGTGGAAGTGTGGAAGTGTTAATGAGGTATACGAGAATATGGTATGAACTATCGTTTGTTGTATTCTTATGTTTTGATTAATGAAATTGATGATTAATCTCTTTTCACTCGCATCGGTAACTTTTTTGTAATTACATGATTAATTGTCTTCTTTGATTGTGGACAAAAAAGTGGAGAAATGAAGTGAGTTTATTTTATTAAGAGGGAGACAATAGGAGAAATAATATGAGTTTCTTTGATTAAGGAAGAGAATTGAATTGATTATGGAGAAACAATTAAGAAAAGACAAAAAGGGGAAAAATAAAAGAGAAAATTAAAAAAGTTTTGATCTCAAGGGGGAGTGACATAATAAACCTTAAGGCGGCGATAAACATTATGAAATTTAAATTAACTCAAAATCTTAGAAATTGACATTGTTTTGTCATCATTAAAAAGAGAGAAGATTGATGATATCATATTGCATAATAAAAGTCTTGATTTAAAATTAATGATATCATGTTGTATGACTTTGTATTTTCGATGATGAATAAAATTGTTTTGATGTTAGGTTAACTTGTGGGTAAAACAAGTATGCTTGAATGTGCTAAGTTCAAGAAAATTTTATGTCAATGAGTTTATGAACGATTTAAACAATTTTCTGTGAAGAATATGTGTTAAAGCCTAACAGGATCGATACCTGGAGTCAAAAGATTGACCCACTCACAAAATGGATCAATAACCTGATGATGCTAATCAATACTTTAGTGGAGATCAACATCCAGGGTTTACGGGAACGACACTTTGCAAGTTAGAGACTTTGGAAGAAATTACCAAGTCATCTAAATCGATACATATGAGGATGCAGATCGATACCTTCAAAGAAGATCAATATTCAAAGTTTACTGGATTAACCCTCTGCAAGTCCGAGAGTTCAAAAATATTTACCAAGTAAATCAGATCGATACATATGAAGAAAAGATCGATATGTTATAAGTCTGAGAGTTTAAAAATAATTATAAGCCGAACTAGATCGATACATCTAAATAAAAGAACGACACATTATAAGTAAGAGACTTCATAATTATTTACGAACTCACCCAAATCGATATGTGAAGGTAAAATGATCAATATTCGGATCAAAGAAAAGCCCAGATTTAAAATTTGACATGAACAGATAGATACCTAGTCAAAAGAGATCGATACAAATTGAAAATTTAAAGCTCAAGGGTAATATCTACAGTATTTATTGTGAACATTAATTGTGCCAAAGAGAGCCATTAGACACAAGCTTCTTCCCAATGGAATCAGGTTAAATATAATAGGTTTAGACAAGAAGAATAATTAGAATACCTTTGCAAATCATTACTGAACATTCTTCTTGATCTTCAACGTGAAAACTTGTTTTCTCTCTCTACTACATTAACTTTGTAACCACCCTTTGAGAAAAAATTAATTGTATGAGTTTATTGAGTTATCTGCTTTTGTGAGAGAGTTTAAAACATTCATTTTCAAATTCTTGTTGGGTTATATTCACCAGTAAAAGGAAGTGTAAGGTTGCCCTTCATCATACAATATAGAGTTATATTAGGTTTGACTTAACTCGTATAAACAAAGAGATAGTCATGATGATAGCATGAGAAAAATTGATGATATCAAATATAAATATATGATATGTTTTTTATAATGATTAAATTAAATATGTCATAAATTTATCTCAAAATCTTGAGTAAATATGCTTGAGTTTATTCCTTAGCAAATCTCTGTTTAAGTGTATTAAAAAGCAAATAGATCGATACTCAAAGACAAACAGAACAATACAAGTTCAATAATAGATCGATACATCAAAGAAGATCAATATAAAGAAATGACGATATCGATATTTGCTGAGACAGTGGCTTCAGATAAAATCACCAATGTAATTAAATCGATATATGGAGATCAATGATTGATACATGGCCTTCACAGAGAGTTGCAAAATAATTACAGAGGTAACCAGATCGATACATAGAGATCAACAGATCGATACATGGCCTTCACAAATAATTGCAAAATAATTACAGAGGCAACCAAATCAATACATGGAGTTCAACATATCGATACATGTTTTTCACAGAGAGTTGCAAAATAATTATAGAGGTAACCAGATCAATATATGGACTTCAATAGATCGATACATGATCTTTACAGAGAGTTGGAAAATAATTACTGAATAGACCAGATAGATATCCAACAGAAACAGATCGATATATTGAAACCCATAAATACTTTCAGTACAAATAGATCGATACTTGGAAAAGTGAAGATTGATACTCGGGATGCAAATCATACTGTTCACTTAAAGATTAAAACATGAAGAAATTGATCGATACTCTCTCTGAATTTAAAGCTCAATGGTAACTTCTGCAGTATTAATGACAAATAGTAAATGCACCAAATTAAGCCGTTGGATATGGGTAGCTTCACAAAATTGACAGATATAAATAAAAAATATACAATGAATTTTCATTAGAATATACTGGCAATCAATGTCAATGAAAAATCATTGAATAGCACTGAGATACGAAAACATTGAATTTTCTCTCTCTACTGTAACTCTTTCAAATCTTGTGTGAGAGAAATTTTTTTTGTAAAAAGCTTATTGAAATAATCACTTTAGTGTAAGCAAAATTAAAAAATACATTTGAAATTTTGTTTTATGTAATTCTTCACCCGTACTAAAGAAGATCTTTGTGGTTACTCTTTATCTGTATAAAAGAGTGTAAGGTTTTCTTTCACCTTAGAAGGAGTATACTAGGTTACTCTTGTCCTGTTAAAACAAGAAATTAGTGAAATCTCGGTGAAAGTTTCTTGCATTTGAGAGAGTAGACGTAGGCCAAAATTCGCCGAACTACTATAAAATTGTATTTGTATTTCTTTCTCTAATTACTATTTCATTACTACATTGCACTACATTATATACGATTTTTTTTTTGCTAAATTTTAAAAACTCAATTCACCCCCCTCTTGGGTATTGCCAACTAGGCCAACAAGTCAAACCTTAGTACTGAGTCAAAACTGAGAGAGTAGATATAAGCTATTCTTGCCGAACCACTATAAAACCTTTGTTTGCAATCTTTCTCTCTCTACTTTTTTATTTATTACAGTGCATTTATATTTACATTTTATTAAGAATTAAAATTTTAAATAACCCAATGCATCCCTCTCTTAGGAGTTTTCAATTGGGACAACAGTTGACTCCCGATCGAGTGTGAGCCATAATGTCATTAAACCCTTAACTCGATCATAAGATTAAAAACTCAATCATATACAGGATTCGCGTATCTATAAAACTCATTTTTAGAAACCGCGTACTCTGGTTAGAGATTTTATTCTTACGTATGACAGTTTTAACTAAAATCTCAAGCTCAAATATCTAAACTAACAGATTCCATATTGATCATCACTTGTCCTCATACAATAAAAATATATTACTATCAAACTTCTTTCACTAGGCATAGCTAACCTAGTGCGATATACACAAGTGAATGATGTGTCTCATTGTAAAAGACAGTTATGATATCTTAGGTCTACGGATTAATGGTATAGTAGTATGACTATGTGACAAATTATACTATGGATATTCACCTATGTGATTTGTCATGTTTGGTCATATTCAATAACATGTTCTTTAACGTATTACCCATATTCATGCTCTTGTGACATGAGACTCGTTAGCTAACTATTAATATTCAATACTAATTATTGGCAGCATTCGAACATGCGAGTCATGCAACATCATCATTCCCAATGATATTACCTCATTCTGGAACATATTTAAATGTATTTAATTAGAGACTTTGTACTCATATTTACAACTTTTTGTAGATAGAGTCTCTAAAATATAATACATTTTGGGACTCTATTTTGTAAATTTATATAATTACAACAAGTATCACAAAACGGTGAATCATAAATAACTAATTATTTATTATTAATTGTTAATATATATAAATTACATATAACCCGAACCCTAAGACACAATTAGTTCTAAGGCATATCTCTAACAATTAAACCCTAATTAACAAATGGTAAAGATCAAGATCATCATGCCTTCCTTTTAAGAAACTAAAAGCCATCAGTAGTACTATTCCTGAAATTCCTACCAAGATCAATAAATTTATGCCTTTCATAATTAAGAAGGAATTAATTGATAAAGTTAAGAAAGCCGCTAGTATTCCTCAACTTCCAACTAAGGCAAGAACCGAACATAAATGGATGACAAAGATAATGGAGACTATCATGAAAAAATCTGTAGTCATGAAAGTGAAGCTTAACATGAACCCTAAAGAACAAAATAGTAGGTATTTAGTACTCTAGAGACTACTCTTTCTTGTTCTTTGTCAACGAACATTTTGTTCGTAAGCCCCTCAATCATGTACCAATTAAATTAGCTCTTAAACAACCTTTTACAAATTGAAGCACACAATTCAAGCTTCAAAACAACTTATTGTAGAGTGCAAATTAGAGAAAGTCATGTAAGAAATAATAATAATTCAACAATGAGATAAAAAAATATTTTCTAAATTTATTTATTTATTTATTATTGATGCAGTAAAATTCTCCTTGGAATTTCGTGCACCAGAACTTTCTTCTTTGCTTGTTGGATTTTTGTGTCACCTAAAATCTGAAAAGATATCAAGGGTAAAGCCGATGATCCGACGAAAATCTTTCGATACTTAAGTTAAGATTTTACTTTTCTGTATATTTTAGAGAAAATAATGATATCAATTCGATAACTAGAATTTAGTATATTTTACTTGATTGTCTTCTGTTTACCTTTTATAATTTGTTCCGTTTGACTACCATCATGTCTCCCAAATTCATTAGTATTCGAAAGAATCGTAGGATTATGATATTGAATTCATCAGTTTTTCAGGAATCATGGGTTTATGATCTCGAATTCATCAATTTTCAGGGGATCATGGGATTATAGGCATTGTTTGCAAGCTATAACCACCAGGCTATAAATCTTCCCTTATCTTCAAAATTTTTTGAGAAGTTTGAACTTTCAACGGCCATAAATAATCACTAATGAGAGATCTTAGAATCTTACATTACATCTGAGACCTTTTTCTTCAATGGCCTCGGGTCTTGATGATTTACTCTAGGCTCTTATCATGTTATACCCGAGATTTTTATTAGGAAAAGATGTCCCAGGTTTTCACATTTAGTTCAAGACCTTTTATTAAACTTAGGAAGTCTGGGGTTACGTCACACCCGAGTTCTTTGTTACATCATGGTCAGGATCTCATTGATTGAGATAGACCTAGGATTTTATATGCCTTTGGCTAAAGCATTGTATCGTACCTAGTGAGCCCAAGGTCAATTGGGCTTCATCCGTGCTCTAGGCAAAACCTTAAGTTCCCTAATTTTTAGTCAAAAATTGATTTTTGACAAAAATTGAAATTCTGATATGAATGGACTCTACTTGTCTTTTTATCCTTTGAACATACAGTTGTCCTTTACATGTTAATTTTAAATGTTGATATAAATCCCAAAAACCATCATCCACGTGTCTACTTTCTAATAAACCACGAAGCAAAAACATTTCAGCTCTTAACATTTTCTGTTGGATTGCCCCTGTCTTCATTAAAGCTGCCTTTTTTTTCGAATTCGATGGTCACTTCTTTAATCTTTCATCTGAAGTGGCTTTCTCTAAACCCTTTGTCCTATCAATGGTTGAGGTTATTTACACAATTTCATCTAGGGCTTCTTGCTCTATAAACCCTATTTTCACCCTTTATTGTCTTTACTTGCATTTTCTTTTTCTCCAAGCCTTCTTCAAATTCCATCGACATTCCTGCACTCTCAAACGATCGTTCTTCATCCCAAGCTCTTCTTTTACTTCGATAAGAACAGGTAACATTTCACATTTCCCTAACTTCTTTATTGATTTGAATTTTCATCATTGAAATAGTATAGGATAACTTTATAGGGTTTTAAACCATTGTAGAATTTTCTTGAGTTGTTAATGATCTTGAGTAGCCCATAATAATTTGTTTCCTTATAATTATGAATAGAAATAGATTTTGTTTTGAGTGATAATGATACTGCTTTTAGGAGAAACAACTTCGAGGATGAGTTGGCTATCGTCCTTACTTCCTCCTCAGTTTCTAAAGTAAGGAAACATAGGATAGTTTTTCAAGCAGATTGGTTTGCATCCATAACCATGGATTTAGCCCTAGAAATTTACACCCATTACTACAATGTCCCAAAAGACATTTACCTTAGAGTCCCTAAGGCGGATAAACTCCCTAACTGTCCCCTTGATGGTGAAATTTCTTTTAATGAGAAATTGTTTCACCCCAATGTTAGACTTCCCTTCCAAAACTACTTCACTAGACTTTTTGAATCCTTTAAGATTGCCTCATACCAACTAAACCTTATTAGTTGGAGAATCATATCGGGTCTATACATTCTCTAGAGCAAGATCTCATATTTAGCTCTCACAATTGAAGAGATCAAAATATATATCTGTTGAAGAGGAATCTAGGCAAAAACCTTACCGAGAAAACCTAACCAAATCATAAGTAATCAATCCTATAACAAGGATTGAAAAAATAAATGGTTTTTTGTCAGCAGTAAATGAAACTCCGACAATACTGTCTAGGTACCTTAATTGTTCAGGGACGCAACCACCTGGACTGATAAGCTAAAGCTCTTATGTTGGAACCTAAAGAGGGTTAGGATGGCTAAGTCCTTGGTATCAAATCAGAAATCCCTTTTTTTCGATGCCGACCTGATCTCTTTAGGCCTCGTGTGTTTTTATGTTTCTAATGGCCATTTAACCTCGGAAAAAACTTGAAATAGTAAGTAGTTACTTTCTCAGTTCTTCATCTTTCGTTATGATAACTGATGCTTTTTTGATTTTTCCTTGTAGCAAAAGAAATAGCTCCCAAGAAACAAGTGAAAAATACCTTGAATGCCTTTAAAAAGCTAGCTCAAGGAAAAAAGGGTGATAAAGCTCTTAAGGTCTCAAAGACTAGAGATTTGGTCACCATTCCCAAGGGCATCCCTCATACTCTTTCCACTAGAATTATAATCTCCAAAGGTAACTTGCCACCTCCTTCCAGCTTTACATTGGATAAGAGGAAATGCAAGAGGAAGAAGGAGGACGTGGAAGAGGAGAAGCAAAAGGAGGAAGAGGGGATTGAAGGCTAAGATGACTGGTGAGGGTAGTTTTTATTGGGCCCTCCCGAAGCTCACTACTAAGGACCTTTTTGAGGAGAAAAGGCAGTTCTACTCCCACCTCATTCCTGCCATCAGTAAGCAAACGATTTGCGTCACTCTTGAAGTCTTAAAGGCCTTCACCTCTACTGACACCATCTTAATGTTGAACTACATGCAAAAATGGATCTGCCTTGTAAGTTAACGAATATTTTCTTTAATATGAAGCCTATCTGATGATGTCCTAGTCAAAGATGAAGTCTCCCTAGAGAATTCACTTTTGAGAATTTGGTTGCTCCCCCAAATCCTATCGACAACCAAGCTAGTAGAGAAGGCAAATAATAATTGTGCTCTTTTTTTTTTTTTGAAAATAAATGTAATTAAAAGTATAATTTATAAATATAAGCTTTTCTTTTTTATAATTCATGTTAATCTTCTTACATCTTCTACTCAACAGTTATCTTCTATATTTAATCTTTATGCATAACTTAGAAATATTTTTGTTTAGAAACATTTTTGTTAATATAAATAAATGACACGAATGATTTAACTTGAAGCACTATATGGAAAGAAGTGTAGATCGCCGCTTTATTGGGATGAGGTTGGTAAAAGAAAAGTTTTGGGACCAGAAATTGTTCAACAAACACGTGAAGTGGTTGAGAAAGTGAAAGAAAGAATGAAAACTGCGCAGAGTAGACAAAAGAGTTATGCTGATATCCGAAGGAAGCCTTTGGAATTTGTTGTAGGAGAAAAGGTATTTCTCAAAGTGAGTCCGATAAAGGGGGTCATGAGGTTTGGTAAGAAAGGGAAGTTAAGCCCTAGATTCATTGGCCCTTCCTCCATCTATATCTAGAGTACATAATATATTTTATGTATCAATACTGCGTAAGTACATTGCTAATCCTACACACATGCTGAGTTATGAACCAGCAAATTTTAGAGAAGATCTGACTTATGAGGAGATTCCTGTGCAAATTTTATATCATAAGGATCAACAATTACGCTTCAAGAAGATTCCTTTAGTAAAAGTGCTTTGGAGGAATCATGCTATAGAGGAGGCTACATAGGAGCGAGAAGCGGAGATTCGAGAAAAATATCCTTAACTTTTCTAATGAAGAAGAAGATACTTAGTGAATTTCGAGAACGAAATTTTTGTAAGGAGAGGAGAGTTTTGACACTCGCAATTTCTTTTGTAGGACTCGTAGCTAAGTTGTAAATATACTTGTTAAAGTATTAAGTGTTAGAATTTTGAGAAATAATATAAAATAAATTTATAAGGGTAAAATTATAATTTCATTATTATCAAGGTGATTTTGGGATTTTATCTTATGAATAAATATATATATATATATATATAAGTAAGTGGGCTAAGCATTTTACATATGTAATTTGGGCTTAATTTAATTAAATTGAACCCAAGCCCAAGTTTATGTGTATATATATATAAATATTAAAATGAGCCCAAGCCCAAGCCCAAGTTAATATATATATATATATATGTAATTAAGTAAAATAAATACTTAAATGAATAAAATATTAAGTTTTGATCAAAAATTTTCTACAAAATCTAAGCCATTCATTTGTTTCAATCCTAGCCATCCATTTGTCACAATTCTAGGCATGTTTTGCAAAATAGGATAAGGATGAACAAAAATCTAAGTCAGTGAAAAATGTGATGGCTAAATGTGGTCCATTGAATTTGATCAAAGTCATCTTAACTATCTATATGTTTTATTGATTAAATTAATTAACATTGAGGGTTAGTTAGTGGAAGATGTGGTGGAGAAAGGATAACCATTGGATTTGAATAAAGTAATCCAAACCATCCAAGTATTTTTAAAAAATTAGAATTAATAGAAATTGGGTGTAAAAATGAGAGCCATTAGATTTCATGAGTTAATCTAAGCCTTCCATATGTTAATGAATAAAAAGTTAGTGTTTAGCATTTCAAAATTGAAATTGGAGAAGCATTTATGTAAAGGGAAGAGAAGGCTAGCTTTTGAAAGAAGGAAAAAGGGGGAAAGAAATGAAGAAAGAGGAAAGTGGTGAGTTTTAGGTTGTTTTAATTAATGTTTTATTATTTTGGTATAGTAAACTTGTTTTAATTAGTGTTATTATTTTGATATAGTAAATTTAGTAGATTGAATTAATTGTAGTAGAATTTATGATAATAATTAAGTTGTAATTTTGAAGTTATATATATATATATGAATAATATTCTATATATGTTTAAATTGAATATTGCTATT
The DNA here is from genome assembly GCA_035584115.1 of Cedrela odorata. Classification (NCBI taxonomy): domain Eukaryota; kingdom Viridiplantae; phylum Streptophyta; class Magnoliopsida; order Sapindales; family Meliaceae; genus Cedrela; species Cedrela odorata. Next base: position 50,010 of record JAXCLQ010004891.1, read on the forward strand.
AACATATTGTTAAAATTGTATAAATTGGTGGTAATAATGGTGACAATTGGTGGAAATTATTATTATCATGTTATTGTGATGATAAAAAATTAGTGGGAGTTTTATTATTATGGTGTTGTAATGGTGTAAATTGGTGAAAGTTTATGCCTTATTTAGTAATAATAGTGGAAGTTAGAATATGTTTAGGTCATAGGCCTAATTGTAGTAGGAAAATTAGTTATGAACAAATTCATGTTAGTAGTGCTAATTAAAGTAAGAAACTAAGCTATAGTTAAAATTTATATTATTAATGTTTATATGTAATTAGTAAGAATTAGAAATGGAAAACTTATACTAGTAATGTTAAATGATAGTAGGGAATTTAAAATAGATAAATTGATATCATTAATGTTAAATTGAAGAGTTGAAGTTGAAAATGAAATTGTGTTAATGTATATAGCATTTTAAGTTAGTAGAATTGGTGGCTATCATATGTGTGTCATTGTAGGAA
>JAXCLQ010004902.1:0-18796 GCA_035584115.1 Cedrela odorata
TCTGGAAAGAGGAAGAAGTTTGGGTTTGCTCGGTTCTCACTGCTTTTGGCAAAGCAAAGTAAGAAAAAGAAGCCAACTTTGAACTTGAGATAATGCTGTGGTTGGCCTTCCTCAGCTTTCAATCAGACTCTTAACATCTAATTTTCCTTGACCACTTCTGGTCTATCTTTACTCAGAGATGTTGTTTATGTAAAACTATCTATATATATTCGGAGGTTGTTGTTTAAGGTGTTCATGATAGTTATGAGTTATGCCCTTGCCTTTGAGGTTGTCATCTAAAAATTCTCCCCCCAACGCATATGATCTTGTACTGGATGTTCTGTTCATGAAATTGATAATGCTAGCTTGTCTGTCAGTAGAAAAGTTTATCCATTTACTGCTCTCAATTATGATTCTGTTCCAATTGAAGTTAAAGTTTGTTGTGAGTGGACCAAGTTCTGAATGGATAAATGGCTTTTTCTTTACAATTTAGGAATTCAGGGACGAGCAAATGCTGAAATGATGATTTTTTATTACTTTTGCTCTGCCTTTGTGGCCTGCTGATTTTAGCTGCAATGGGGTGTTTGTTGAAAATGTTTTTCAGTTCAAAGAAACATGAAGGAAACGCAGGCAACAGAAGAAGAACATTATAGTGCTCAAAATGTAAGCTCCAGCAGCCTTGTGAAGGGTCGAAGTATGATACAACAATAATTGGAGAAGAATCACAAGAACATGAGCGGCAAATAAAGACTACATGTTATTTCATAAATAACTATCTAATTTAATAATTTTTTATTAATAAAAATAAAAATAAAATAAGATAATCTTTTTGTTGCTTGTATTTTACTCCGTTTATCTCTTGCTTGTTCAGGTTTAAGTTGTAGGGGTTGGCTCTTCTACTCTCGGTCTCAGACTCTTATTGTAATCCTTCAAATAACTAAATTACAGACGGACGGGACAATTATTGTGTGGATACGCTTAAATGTCCGCCATCGTGATTCTGACACGTAAGGATGACGGTTGGATCTCTGCAAATAGACAATCTTGCTTACCGCAGATGAGAGGTGTAAACCGTTTGCATAGATAACTCCAGCGCCAGCAGCACGACAATTCCACGCAGTTTGCCCAACCCAACACTCAAAAAGGAAATCAGTTCTCCGTCTCTCCGTCTCTCCTTCATTTCGCAGAGTCCCAAACGCCGGCTAATCTTTCGCAAAGGTAGAATTTTTTTTTTCTTTTATCTCATGCATGCCGATTGAAACTGCAACCGGCAATAATCCTTTGATTGTTCTTGTTTTTTCTTTTTTCCTCATTACGATTTTATCGTTTGTTTCTTTATATAGCTATTGCTATTAAATTTAGCGGATAGGTTTTTGAATTTGGAGATAAGTTTGAATTTATCCATGTAAGAATATATTTGCAGAATCGGATGCTTGAATAAGTTGCTTAAGAAATAGTCTGAGCTCCTGCCGCCATTTCCCTGAGATGATGAGTACAATTAAAATTTTTAAGCAGACTATACACCGCTATTAGGTTATTTCAGAACAACGGTAGCTTGAAATTTGTGCTTGTTTCGGTATAAGAAGTTCATTTAATATCTTGCAAATAGATGCCTTGAGAAGCTTATTGTGAAGAGAATTTGTGCACAATTTATGGAATTATATAGCTTGTTGCTTATTGTTAAATGTCTAAATTGCATCTTTTTTTCCCTATGTAAGAGTTGGTATATTGCACCGCTGAGAAACTGTAGTGCACAATATGAACTCTGTATGGCCTTTATTAAGATGAGATGGTATTAATCAGGAATTTCTTGCAGTAATTATTACTCTTATCTTATGCCCTTCAAATAGTTTTCAATAGAGGTGTGCCTCTTAAGCGATCCATGCACTGGTTAGAAATATCTGACCACAATTTACTGCATGGTTCCTACAAGTGTAATTTGTCATCTAAATATATGATCAAGCTTGTTTTCCATTATGAAGTGCTAAATCTTGTTTTAAATGATTGTTCAGGTATCATGGAAAGGAGAGTTGGGCTGTTACTTCTTTTTCTGTTGGGTACTAGCTGGTTTTGTGATGCCAGACAACTGGAAGAACCTGAGTTATCTGGTAGGATTATGGACTCGGATATATCAAGAAATTGATTAGTTGATTTCTGATACGTTCATTCCTAAGAGAATTCTATGGGACAAAATAATCAGTTTTCTATATGTTTGGTCCTATAATTGTGTGTTACTCTTCTTTCCTCTTTTGGTGAGGGCAAGTTTTTGGGGACAGATGTTACAACTATAACATAAGACTTGTCTTTCTGACACAATAGATTCTCTTTGATTCTTTTTCTTTATATTAACTTTGCTAAAGTATAGTTTCTAATTCTATGCTCATATGTTAACATTGACACAACTTTCTTGAAACTGGATTTTTTTCTACTTGATGGCCAGCAGAGCTGATTATGTTTGTATGCATTCCTACTTCATCATATGTGATCCTGCATGGCCTGCATATGATTAAATAAATAATAAACTGTTAGTTACTGGATATGAATTGTAGTTCAGTAATTATTGCACTTGAACATGAGGGATTTGAATGCTTATGTCCTCTACGATCCTTATTTTGAAATATTGTACGCCAGCAGTACTACTTGGGATGGCAAGGGGCTTCTTAACAAATTACTTGGGCCTCTATGTCAAATTGCAGATGAATTCAGAATGGTTTTCATTATAAAAAAAAAAAAATTTAAAAAAAAAAAAAAACATTCTAACTTATCTGAGGTGCCCAGGCTTGTATTCGCCACCTAACCCTGTCCTTTTTCTTATATCCAACAATTCAGAAGAGGAGTGGTGGTTCACTGTCTCCATTCTTATATTCTCGTATTCTTTCATTCTTTTCTAATGAAAGATGCAAGTGGGCTTTGCTGAAATATGTGTTGCAAGGTGGTTTAGTTCTCTTTGAAATATAGGCAATTCCCCTTGATTGTAGTTTCTTTGCATGTATTTTAGAAAGTCAGTGCTTTTGAAACTAAATATTTATAATTTTATGGTTACTTAAAACTTTGGTGTGCTTTCCAAAAATATGTCCTCACATGATTTCTCATTTCTGATGTTTTGAATTTGTAGTGTACCATGTATAATCCTTTTTGCATTATGAACTAAATGTTCTTGTTATGTTAAAAAAATATAGTGTAATGATATTCTAGTTCCTTGTTCAGTTATGGAGGTAAGCAAGCAGGAGCAAGAAAATGAGAGCCAAGCCTTAGGAGAAGCTGCCCAAAATGAAAATTTGTGCACACTGTGTGAGGAATTTGCTGCCAAGGCAGTTGATTACTTTGCTGAAAACAAGACCCAAACTGAGATCCTGGACAGTCTTCACAAGTCATGCTCCCGTTTGCGTTCTTTCAAGCAGCAGGTGATCAACTAACTTTAACTGAGTGGATAATGTTTGGTGACATTGATATTTTGTGGTTGCCATGGAAGACTAACCAAAATCCCAAATAATGAGCACAATTTTCATCAGTGAATAATTTTTCTGTTTTCTTCTCCTTGAGCACAGTGTATCACTTTGGTGGACTATTATGCTCCTCTCTTCTTCTTGGAAATCTCCACTGTGCAACCCGCAGATTTCTGTCAAAAGGTCAACCTCTGTCAACAAGTGGCTGTCTTTTCTTCACAACTCCGTGAAGATAGCTGTGGGCTTTGTCATCGTGCTGTTTCAGAAGTGTTAATCAAATTGAAAGATCCTGACACACAGGTTTGTTATTCCATCATTTGCCACAAGAAGGAAAACAATATGAAATAATTTCTAGCTATTTCAGCTGCATATGTTTTCTATTTCTGCTTATTCACACATGGCCTTTTATATTGAAAAGCACATAGCATTAAACTTCTGCTAAATATTGAGTTTTATGAATTGTTTTGAGACTTATAACATGTGCTTAAGATTTTGCTTAGTGAAATCATCACAAGAACAAACTCATGTAGAGTATGTAAGACAATTATGATAATCAGGTTTCATATCCAGGCATTTATCATATATAAAATCAAAACTTTGGTGCACATGGGATTGATGAAAAACATTTTAATTATCTAAAACTTCAAAAGAGCAAGGAAGGTGGTGTGAGCATGCAATATTTGCCTATTCTGAGCCAGAGGCAATTAATATGGGCATTTTTTCGTGCAGTGACAAAATGCTGAGGTTATGATGTTACTGTTAATTGATTTAGTAAGATAAAAAGAGGTTATCTGTTGCCCCTGTATTGTTTTTTGGTATGCATGATTTATTGCGGGTGTACTGAAAAATTCTGCTGATGTTAAATGATTTAGTCTATTTCTAGTAATATATCTGGTGATGTGTCACGTATACTTTACTCAAGAAAACACTGAACCATGAAGATTAGTCCTATTGCTAACAAAACAACTTGTGTTATATTTTTCTTTCATGCCAGCTAGAGATACTTGAGTTACTTTTGAAGGGATGTAATTCCATGGGGAACTCTGCGAAGAAGGTGAGAATGTTTGAAGAACTTGGAAAAAAATATTTTCTTTTCTGACTTGATTAATCCCTCAAAATCAGTTTATGGACACAATCTATTAGTCAAAATAGAGATTTCAATGAATGGTTGATCTGTTGACATGACAAATAACCAACATGTGTGGCATTTCATTGTCGGGTGTGTATCCTACTTCAAATCAACGGACTTATTAACTATAAATTTACTACTACGAGATAGATAGATGTATTTGGGATAGATGGTGGTATTCAAAATTACATTGGAATGCTATTTATGGATCCTAATAATATGCAACTCTGTGGCAGTGTAAAAAGATGGTTTTCGAATACGGGCCTCTAATCCTTGCCAACACCGAGCAGTTTCTGGAAACAAACGATGTATGCACTCTGCTTCATGCCTGTAAATCATCAACAACCAGCGGTAACAAGGAAGCAGCGGAAGTGGTAAATGTATTGGCCGACTCATAAATGGGCAAAACAAACATTAGTGGAAAGAAAGTACAGGCTTCATACACAATACACAACACGTTTGTGTAATAATATCCATTCACTTCCAGTATTATTTGTATAATTCTGAAACTGTGACATGATAATGATTGTTCTTATGGTGTAAAAAAGTAGACGATAATGATTGTTGTGTTTCGATATTTAAGGGTTTGGTAAACAAACTATTTAGAGAATTTGAACACTTGTTGAATCTGTTTATCCCAGTTGATCCTTATCTTTTTCACTATTTTTATTTCGGCTATTGCGTTGAGATATCTTTTTCTGATGAACCAGGCAATGAGATATTGCGCCGTGTGAAGAAAGAATTGTTTGATTATGGAAACAACATTCCCCACAACTTGAGATAAGTATTACATTCAACTTCAGCAATGAATGAAAACGTGATAAAATTGAAAGGAGAATTGCTTTTTAACTTTCTTGAAATTTCCTATAAACAGTTGAACCCACAAGTCTCTGTCAAAGTCAAATCTTAAACTCACTACGTGGCAAATATTGCTACGTGCCCAATGGGAATGGCTTCTGAAAATCACATGCATGGAGTCATATGGGGGCATCATTGGTTTTTGAAGAGGAAGTTGTGTAAATGGTAGCACCACACGTACTACAATTAAATGATTAGGTGCAATCGACCACCATATTTCTAACTTGCTTGCGGCCATGACAAGCAAACATTTGAACAACATTCAAAATGGTACAAGTTTTGAAATGTTGTGTAATTAAGTTAAGTTTTGGCTTTTGCCCACCAAGTACTTATGTTCATCGTCGGCATTGGGTGGATCAACAACCAACAATAACAATAGTGGGAAGAAGGATTCATGGTAGTACACTTTATGTTATATAGTAGGTAATTATAGTGTTATTGATCATCATGTAATCAAAGCATAATGTGGAATATTTTGAAGGAGACAATATTATAATTTGATTAGAAAATGCATGGTCTAAGATGACCCTTCACCGGTTGCCGCCTTTTAAGATTCTATATTAGAACTCTAGAATCTTGTGTAAATGGTCTGCCGCCACAAACTAACAAAATACGACAAAATCATTGGGTAGCGTGGCATAATCAGAAATTATTGAAGGACACGTGTATGGCTGTAAAAGTAGTTACAGTATCTTTAGTCTTTTCAACTGAGAGTGGTATTTTTGTAATTTCAGCTCGAAACAAATACAGGATACTCGCTCGGTGGTGGTTGGCTCTGTCGACGATAAAACGCAGCACATAACTCGTCGCCATTTCATTCTGCTTTCGGTCGACCTCTAGCTCAGTTCATAATCATAAATTGCTCTCTCGCCACTTGAAACGGTACCCTCTCTCTCTCTCTCTCTCTCTTCCTCACTGCCTTCTGTTTCATATATATATATATATATATTTTTATAGAAATCAGTACAGTGTTGTCATTTTCACAAGAAGTTTCTGAGATTTATACAATTACGCTGTGCAATGATATCGCTTTCACGTAATTTGGGTTGTTTATTATTACTATTATTTGCATCTGCACAAATGTTTTATCTGAATTTGTTGAATAATTGTGTTGGTTTCAAGCGTGAAACGTTGTTCTGAGATTTAAAAGTTGGTTGTTTATTTATTTCATGAATTGGAGATATGGAATTATTGCTTAAGAATTGGAGATGTCAAGCTCTGTTTATAATTTTCCAAGCTGCCTTTGAAATTTCCTTACTGTGCTGAATTGTCTCTTGTTGTTAATTTCAATGCCTGCTCATTCAAAGAAAGAGCATAGTGGATTTTTGTTATTACTACTCTCCACTTGTCCAGCATGTAATTAATTTCCCATTTTTAAGTTCTTGTTGCTTCGGGAAATATTATTTATGTGCTGATATCTGCTATTAATTCTGATTGTTTTGTTCCTTTTCCAGGTTAGCGTCTCAGATTTTTGGAGCAATTTGAAACTTCAATCTCTTACTGGTGTGCTTCTGTACGATTACAGGAAAAGTTTGATCATTAATTTTTACTGTAACCTTAAGTATTCTCTATAACAAAGCCAGGGAATGCTGAAAGATGTGTTTCAAAGTTGAAAATTACTTGGCTGACGTTGATGAAGGTTTATCTCCATTTGAGCTGCACTTGTTTATCCTTGATGAGAATCAACATTTAACTCGCAACACGTTGCAGCTCTCGACTCAAGTATTTGGTATGGCTAGATATTTGAGAAAACGTGTCATGTTAAAACATGATGTCTGTGAAGATGGTTAAGCTTGCATGTTCTAGATACCAATTCTTGTCTTAGATTCGCTTATATCATTTACATTGCACCAGTTGGATAAGTTGCTTTTCTTGTGTATAAATATTATAACTTGGAATGGACAACAAAGGGAGTATATTGATGCAACGGTACGAATTAGGGAGATTGCTTGGCCAAGGAACCTTTGCCAAAGTTCACTATGCTAGAAATCTTAAAACTGGCATGAGCGTGGCCATTAAGATTATCGACAAAGAGAAGATCTTGAAGGTTGGGATGATCGATCAGATTAAGCGAGAAATTTCTGTCATGAGACTGGTTAGACATCCGAATGTGGTGGAGCTTTACGAGGTTATGGCAAGCAAAACCAAGATTTACTTTGTAATGGAATATGTTAAAGGCGGTGAGCTTTTCAACAAGGTAGCCAAAGGAAAGCTCAAGGAGGATGTTGCTAGAAAATATTTTCAACAGCTGATCAGTGCTGTTGACTACTGCCACAGTAGAGGTGTTTGTCATCGGGATCTCAAACCTGAAAACCTTCTGTTGGACGAGCACGGGAATCTAAAGGTTTCAGATTTTGGATTGAGTGCACTTGCTGAATCTAAGCATCAAGATGGGTTGCTCCATACAACTTGTGGGACTCCTGCTTATGTTGCTCCTGAAGTGATCAACAGAAAAGGCTATGATGGATCGAAAGCTGATATATGGTCATGTGGGGTGATCTTGTATGTCCTATTGGCTGGCTATCTCCCGTTCCATGATTCCAGTCTGATGGAGATGTATAGGAAGATTGGTAAGGCAGAGTTTAAGTTTCCTAATTGGTTTGCCCCAGAAGTACGCAGATTGTTGTCAAAGATCTTGGATCCAAACCCAATTACAAGGATATCCATGGCCAAAATAATGACGAATCCCTGGTTCCGCAAGGGATTAGAGAAACCCATTATATCTGAAACAAAAGAGAAAGAACCGGCCACTCTAGATGCTGATGCAGTTTTTTGTCTTAACGGAAGCAGCAGTAATGTGGCAGAGTCAAAGAATGAATTGGCTAAGCCTTGCAACTTGAATGCATTTGATATCATTTCCTTCTCTGCAGGCTTTGACTTGTCTGGCTTGTTTGAGGATGGAGAGAAAAAGAAAGAAGCACGATTCACATCCAACAAGCCTGCCTCAACCATAATTGCTAAGTTGGAAGACATTGCTAAGCATCTCCAGCTGAAAGTAAAGAAAAAAGACGGAGGGTTGATGAAAATGGAAGGCTCCAAGGAAGGCAGGAAAGGAGTGTTGGGTATTGATGCAGAAATCTTTGAAATCACTCCATTTTTCCATTTGGTGGAGGTGAAAAAGAGCAGTGGAGACACACTGGAATATCTGAAGGTGCTGAAACAAGAAATAAGGCCAGCTCTCAAGGACATTGTTTGGACTTGGCAAGGAGAGCAACAACAACAGCAGCAGCAATGCCAAGAACAACTAGCAGTGTTGCCGGTGCAGCAAGAGCTTCAGCCTTGTCATGCGCTCCCATTGCAGGTTGTCTCACCTCTGGATTCATGACAATTATATAGTTAATTGTAATTTGTTAGTCATTTGTTGAGTTATGTTCTGACAGGTAACGTATTGAACTGCTGTCTTTCATGGGTGCTTTTAAGGCATATAAACCTCAACTATATGATTATGTTGCTTATTTTGATGCATTTCTGTTCAACCCGACTTTTTCCTTTTCTTCCTTCATGTTAAGTTTGTTATTAGATCAAATTCATTGAGCCGAGAAGACATTTGATTCCATGGGGTCAAAAATTCGAACCCTCCAGGCCACCTTAGATATTATACCACAAGTTTTCTGGCTGTCAAGTTGTAGAATTTGACAATTATCTTTGATTATTATTCAACGTAGTTGGTTTAGGGATATCTTTGTAGAAGAATCTTGCGCAAGATTTAGAGCTTTATCAGTAGACGTAGACATATTATTCCTTTGGTTTAGGGGCTCACGATTTGCTGCCATAGTAATCACCAAATTCTTTGGAAAGATTTGGACAGCAAGGATAAATATATATAACTGAAATGCAAGCTAGACAAGAAGTCATGTTCTGCAAGATTTAGACAAGGTTTATTTCTTGTCTGAAAACTTCCTCGATGACCGATGTATTACGATAATTGAATCCTACGACCAGTAACTTTTCTCTTCTAATTTTCTGCACACCGTTGGGGCAAACGATGAATTAATTCAATTTGGTGTAATAAATATTGTAAACTTTACTATCGGAAACAGATAGGAAGGAGAGCTAGAACAGGGAGGGATCAGCAAGCAATAAAAATTGACAAGACGGGAAGATTAGTCCGAATACTTGAACGACAAAAGACAACTGCGAACCAGTCTTCACAGACGGCAGAATATTTTGTTTGAGAAATTGATTCTCTTTGCTCATTTTTAGCAAGTCAATGCGTAGGAAATTTCAATTTTCTTTTTTCTTTATATCAGTTTCTATGTTTGGTAGATGGACGGATAAATATTTCTTTAACAGAAGATGGCTGAAAAAACAGATCTCCACAAACTACTACTGTTTGGAAAAGTAGAGGGGAACTACGTTGTCTGATTTCTAGATTGCTCTTACAATTTAGGAAGGATGGGGGGCTGCATGAACTCGAGAGAAAAAGGGTAACAAGAAGATTTATGAACAAAAGCACTTGCATTTGTACCATCTCATTGGATATCCAATCAACTGATGATTAGATAGATAAGCAACCCAGAGGAGGAATTGCTCTATTCTGCAGTAAATATGTTTTTGTCAAAAGAAAGGGCTAATTCCTTCCCCCAGGCACCAGTAGAAAAGAAGTTAAAAGAAATTAAAAGACGTAACATACCTAGCAGCTAGCTGATGCACAAGTGAATGCATGCAACGTGTATACCTATACAACATATGCAAGTAAACGTCAATCTCCCTTATAAAAGAGAAGAAGGAAGATACAATGTGTCCAGTATTCTAAACTCTCCACAAAAAGAGGTTATTTGCCTCTTGAGAACAGGAGGTGTATTTTAAGTCCCCAATACAGTCACTTTTTCCTTTTCAATCAAATGACCAAAGTGACTCTACATCTGGGCTGGTGGGAAACAAACCCCCAATATGGGGCCTCGAGATAGACGATTTTCCAACAGTTTCCCCAGTTCCCTGTACCGCCCAATCCTTTCTGCAAAGAAAACATAAGTAGAACAAGAATCAGATAACTGTTCTGAGATTTTAAACAAGAAAGTAACTCAAACTATAACTAGGAAGAACATATGACAAACCAAAATGGCTAAAAACAATCTGAACTAATTACTATGATGCTGTCCTACAAATATGCTCATATACCATCAAAGATAGACAAATCACAGAAGAATGATCAATCAAGGTCTCATAAATTCCTATGAATTTGAGAAGATGAACAAAATCCATTAGACTATAAAACAATTCAACACCTACAAACCACCATATCTAAAATCTGCAGGATAATGGAACAATGGAGAGGAATGAGGGGATTAGATTTTGATTGTCTTAGAAACCAGAAGTTCTAATGAAAGGGAATGATGCAAAGATTTATTTTCATAAAAGCTATAAACCACACAAACAAATTAATCTAGTTTAACTAAACATATCCATCAAGGGATCTCTGAAGTACAAGATATTTTAACCCGGAATACTCTATATTTCCCTATTATGCAAAAAAAAAAAAACAAAACCAACATCAACATATAATCGTTTGGCATTCATCACATACAGCTGCCTTTTTAAAATAGAATCTGAAATTGCATGCTATATTAACAAAACCTAAATAAAAGACAAATGCCCCTAAGAGTTCACAACACTATTGCAGAACACCAAAGTTTCTCAAACATGACTGTTTCCTCCAAAAGAAGGTTCGGCTGTGAACAAAGAGTTCTAATATTAGCAAAACCTAAATAAAAGACAAATTTTAACTATATCATCTTCAGTAACAACAAGCAGTAATCACTAGCGGTAGGAAAACATTGCTCAATAATCCCAGCAGGCGCATACAACTAAAAATGTACAGATTATCAATTCAAATGCCAACTGTGACAATACCATATTTCATCAAAGCCCTCAATATTATGAAAAAGACAATCCACATTTACGATTTCCTCTTCTTTTTTTCCTTTTTTGCCTTTTGCCTTTTAAAAAAAAACCAAGGCACAGAGTAGCAAAATTAACATAGCAAGTTCCAAAGTTGGAAGCACTCACTTGGACCAACAATTTGCCGGAGAATTCTCAAATGAATTGTTGGTTGTAGATCCAGGGGGACTCCCAAATTTCATTTCATTTTGAGTACTGTCCTCCATTGGGCTGATTGAAAAGCGGTCATTGCCTGAAAATGGTGGAAATAAAGTATTTTGTATCCATGGATCATGATCAGTTGAACCAGTTACAGGGCTAAATGTCCCACCATTCTGGTCACTACCAAAAAAACCCTTCTGAGGTGAATGAGTGCCAGGAAGGACTTGGTCCTCTTTTGTGAACAGTGACACCATAGTTTTCTGAGATGAAGGGTGTGCAAAATCTTCCTTGTTTGATCTATTCCGTTCTGGGGGTAAAATCCAGCCCGGTGGCCCACTTACCATAGCTAGACCTTCCTGCCCAAGAGGAGAACTATTCCACATCTGCCATGTTCCCTTCTCATTTGCATTTGCATTTGCATTTGCATCATCCACAGGAAATGCATGCATATCTTGAGCCTTAGGAGTGCTTGAAAACCAATTAGAATTGTTATGCTTATCATCAGCAACTCTCAATCGTGACAGTGGAGACTCAATTGGAGATGGCTTGCTGCCTTCAGAAGAAGATACACTCTTTAAAGCATGAGACCTATTCAATCCACTGTCTGTTGCAAAACCGATCCCCAGGTCCAGTTGAAAATTATCAAGAGACTCAGAAACGGGTCCAAGCAAGGATATTGGATCAGGATCATAACATGGATCTTCAAAATGTTCCGTCTCTTCAGGTATAAATTCATGAGGCCCATCTCCAACTCCAGGTAAAATTGGTTCAATTACAGGAGAAAAACCTAAACTACTGCTAGTGGATACATTCGGATAGCTAGATAATGTAAATGGTGATGGCAGCCCAAAATTGATAGGATTATCAAACGTCTGTATTGATGATGATTGAGCAGGTAATGGTGGGCTTTGAGCTTCTGTTGAGAACTTTGGATTTGGTCTACTAATGACATTGGAATTTGAGGTCGAAGGAACCAATGGCGAACGAGTGAATAACTGTTGCCATGATTTTTTGGAAGTTGTCCTCGGTTGTGGCTCAAAGAGCACCTACAGTAAACAGCTCAATGTTGTAAGCTTTACAACACCATTATTCTTCTTCTATAAACATCGTTATAAATTACCCAAAAAAAAAATCTCATTGAACCTAAAACTTGACCATGGATCACAATATTCAGCTTCAGAACTAGATGATTCCAAGAACCTTAGTTTAGAATAAGAATACACAAGAGGGATTTAATAAACATTGAAAAGAATATGATAATCAATATAATGTAAGAATTGTCAATTAGATCAAGTCAACATCAGTAAATCAGAGAGGTTAATGTTGAAATCATCACAGTATCAACTGACAGATTTGCTGGGAACATACATGGAAAATAAATTCAGAACAAAATGAAATAGACATATATTTTCAGTGATAAAAAAAAAAATTAACATTTTGAAAAACAATGCAAAAAGAGAATCTGTAGCAAGACAACTTACAGGACGGCTGATGTTTTTATCATCTCCATTTGGTATTTTCCCAACCACACGCTCAGATGGATAAAAATCTTTCTTAAAAGCAGAGGGGTTAAAATGATCTACAGAACTATTAGATTTGTTTTCTTTTGCAACGGCAGGAGTATTTGCACCCTTTCCAAAGAAACTACCACCACTAAAAGCTTTTGAAGAAGACAAAAATGTACCCTTCATTCGATCCAGATACCTAGTCCCAGTATTTCCCCGATTATAATTATTTGTAGAAGCATTTTTCCCACCATGTCCTGCTTCCATGCCATGGCTCTTGACAATATCTGCACCAGATTTCTGATGCTCACGACGATCATTCTCACTCTTTTTGTCAAAGTCACGTTTCCACTCATTTCCTGCTCTTTTTTCCAGTTCTTCTGCGTCAGAGTTGCTCTTACTAGACCCCTTGTCCTTTTCTTTTCTCCTTTCCTGTCGCTTCCTTTCTGCTTCCCTTTTACTATCTTTCTCCTTGACGGTGGGTGATGTCTTGCCATGCTCTTTTTCAGCCTCCATCTTTTCATCCCTCAGTCTCCTACGTTCCTTCACCAACCTTGCAACCTCCTCCCTCTGCTTTCTCTCTTCTTCCTCCAAAAGTTCCTTTTCTAACCTAGCCTGTCTCTTCTCTTCAGCTTTTCTGCGTGCCTTCTCTCCTCTACTTTCATGATAATTTGTCCCATTCTCACCCCTGTTGGCCAGCATACCCCTACGTTCTGCATCAGAAGAATCACCTTCCCTTGATGAAGTAATTCTAAAAACCTTTCTCCAGAGCCATCTAATGCTCAAGAAAAAGGATGTCAACAGCTTGCACGAAAAGATAACAACACCAGAATAAGACCTTTCTGCCAAGCAGTTCTCATCTCCTCCAAAAATCCCACTCCCATTCTTCCGCCAATAGTTAGACTTCCCAGAAATAGGCCCAGGCCCAGCAACCCAATTTCCATTCTCTAACCAGTCCTGCCCACACATCCATCCATTCTCAGACCATCCCTTCCCATTCAATATCATCCCACCCTTTCCAACAAGATCCTTAATAATTCCTGAATTTGAAATTCCCATACCCCCATGTGGCACAGGCAAATCCAACACCGGTCTCTTTGAAATATGCCCACAATATGAGCACATAAACCGACCACCACCAGGATTTTGATCCCTATATGCAGTCAAGCAATTCCTACAACGCCTAGTGGCAGTTTTCCTCAGCTTATGCAATTCAATAGCCTCAAATCTCTTCCTCTCCCTGAGCCGTGCATTTCTACGCACACGCCAAGCTGATAGCTGCGGCATCAAAATCTCATACCAACAAAGAGTAACCAGAAGCACAAAAACGCATGCCAGCCTTGGCGACGTTATTTCAAATCGAAAAGCAGGTGGCAAAATCTGTGACAAAGCCCATAGCCCTATAAGTGGAATAACTAACCAAGGTAGCATCGTAGCGACCCGGCGAGACCACTTTTGAATCACACACAATATACACATTATCCTCTTAACCCGCACCTATTGTATATTATATTCAAATCAAACCCTAAATTCTAACAAAATCTCAAATTTTCAAGTTGTCCCAATCAAAAACCCTAACCCTAACTTCTTATTTTATCCAAATCCAATATCAATTTGAATAAACCTTAACTGCTTCCACCGAAAATGAAACCGTTCCCAAAAGAAAATCTAATCCACCATTAATAATTTCAACAATCAATTGTAAATAGATCGATTAGGGTTTCTATAAATGAAACGGTGCCGTAAATAGCTCAGAGCTTCGTGTCAACCGAAGGAGTGAGGAGTTTCGAGACTTACAGATTCGGAATCCATGGCGAGATAATAATATTAGCAAATAGAAATTCGAGAAAAATGAAAGCTAAACTTCGATGACGATTTGAAACCGGCGTCCGGTCGCATCAGCCGAATCGTGTCGGTACGTTTGTTATCGTTTGTTGTTTTACCAAAACAGTAAGAGAAGAGAAAAGATAAGAGAGGGGGAAAAGAAAGTAGGAAAGCAAAGAAACAACATATATAAGCAATGTTGAACCGAATCATCTGAACCCGGTTTAATGAACCGGGACGATTTTACGATAACGAGATTTGTATAATAGGAGTCGGTAGTCATTTGTGGTAATTTTGTCGGCAATTTGGGGATGTGTAGTGCAGGCACGAGTACGACATGTAGTTTAATTAAATCATTAATTAAAATAATTAGTTAGATTTGGTCTGTGGGTTTAGTATTGTTTCTTACATGAATATTTTCTTTTGTATAATTGTCTACAATGAAAAAATAAAATGTATTAATAACATTTGATTTTCAAAGTTTTTATAAAATTGAGAATGAAGACATAATTTTATGATTTTTTTCATAAAAGTCCCCATCGGATGTTAGGTTAAGTAAAAATAAAACATAAATTATGGTCGTTAAAGTACATAATATAATGTAAAAATATAATTTAATTTGCGAATCTTCTTCAAATAGGCCCTTTAATTTATTTTTTTACTTTTTGTATAAATCCCTTTCTTCTTATTTTTGTAATTATTTTAAGTTTTTATTACATAAATATAATTATGAAAATAGATATAATTTTATTACATGAGTTAATTTAAACATCATTACTCTAATCACCCCTTAGTCTTGTAGTGGTAACATACCACTAGGGTTTGAACTGCAAAGTTGTTCAATTTATACTAGATCCACTTTATTTGGGAATAGAAATTACGGACAGTACTATCATAGGATATCCCTCATTTTCCTCCTTTATTTAGGATTGTCGATCTCATTTGGCCTCCTTTATTTAGGATTGTCGATCTCATATGGACCAATGTTATCATATGGTTCCTTTGATACATGCGATAAGAGATAGGATATGATTATTTAATTTAATTTTAGATCATTTATGTATTGGGTGATTGCAATAAGGTTTGAAATAAATTAAATGAGGTGTACACAAATTTTCTTAAGCCACGTGTTAATAAAGTAATAATAAAAAATTTTATCTCATGGGAACCTTTGGAATAAGATAGTATAAGTATTTGGAGTTAAAAAATAATTTATAAATAATTCAAATTAATATTTTAAAATATTTATTTAATAGTCATAACATTGTTTTGTTTTATTTTAAATAATTAATTATTTTATTTAATTATTAATAATTTTAAAAATAGAATTATATATATATAATCTTATTATATTTTGTCATATGTCAAACATAATATAATATTATATATAATCTTATTATATCTTATCATATCATAAGTTATTAATTCTGTCATATCATATTCTATCATGCATACCAAACAGATCCGTAGTATAATAGCACTGATTTGTATGAAACAAATTAAGAGTCTTGTCTTTTTGTTTTTTTTTTTAAATTTTCTAAAAACTTAAGGATCCATGTTATTTTCCAAATTATTAATATTTGACTTAAATATGTGACCACACTTAATTATTTTCAATTATTTTTTTATGAATGGATCAAAAGATGCATTGACGGTTCTACAAGCAAGTATTACTTGTATGAAAAATGAAGTGTGTTAAGGAGAATAAGACATATAAAGTTAAACAAACAAAGCAAGCATGATAATGTCTTAAAATCCTTTTTGGATTATGTTATAAACAATTCCTTTAGACATTTCATTCGAATTAATTGAAATCACAAATTATGGAAGGGAGGAGGGTAAGAATTGACCAAGTAATGATAAATGCACCCATTTTCATTGGTTATAATTAGGGGTGATAGTTTTTTACATGGCTCGTCAACATGTTACGAACACGACACAAGATTTGCGAATTTGGATTGACATAATATAAAACAATTAATAATTGTGTCGATTTGGTTTTAGAGTTCTCGACATATTAATTCATTTATAACATGATTAATTATTCAAGTAATCATATTACATATAATTTATTTATAATTCAATAAATTTAAATTTATAATTTTTGTATTTTATACTTTTTATAGTTTTATTTATACATTTTTAAAAGGTATTTAGAATGAAATTAATTAGTATTTGAGAAATAAAAACTATATTAAATAGATAATACGATTACAATTCGTTTAATCGTTTAATAATCGTGACAGGTTAAAATAGTTATTTTTAACAAAATTATTAAATTGATCGAATTTCAATTAGTTTTTTTTTGGCATTACAAAAATATATCACAATATAATAATCTAGATTGTTCCTAATTACAATATTGTGATTACATGAAACTATTAAACTAAAAGATGGGCTGTATTTAGCATATGTGAGATGTAGAGTGAGGCTCTCTAGGGAAATAAACAATGGAACAAGCCTAGAACTAGAAGCACTTAGAATGGGCCTAAAATCACTTGGGCCAGTCAATCAAGCACTAAAGGTGTTATATTCTTTTATAGAAATTACTTCTTTAATTTGGACATAAGGCCTTCCAAACAATTAGGGATGTCGGTTAGTGGGTCTGTTAAAGCTTGAACAAGAACTAGGCCCAGACAACTTAGGTAGATTACAACGCAGAGTTGGGTCAGCGTGTCAAGCATAGGACACGTGTAAGAAACCCAACAATCGCAAATGTTCCTAAATTAATTTATATGATTTATAAATTTGGTTTTGTCTGCCTAAAGCTTATATTAAAAGCATATAAACCAAATTGTAGAATATATTTATAATTATTATTAATTGTTCCACTCCTTTCGAGTCGAGTCAATTCATATAATTGTCATATTTTTATTCAATTTTAAAAATTCAACAATCAAAATATGTTTATAATTATCCTATTTTTATTTTATTTTAAAATTATAATGATTAAAATATGTTTATAATAATTATATGTTTAATAACACAGTTGATCAATTGAGAATTATTTTTCTTTTTTATAAATTTTCATATTTCTTAAATCTACCTCACTCAATGCACAAATATATAAATAAAGAAAAATTAGTGTAAAAAACTTGATTATGTAAAAAAGAAGCATTCGCATTAAAAAAAGTATAGTATAAAAAACTCGATCCCGTGAAGAATAAGTAATGAGAACACTAATTGAGACTCTCTATTGACACGGATTTATAATTTTTACTTAAATGAATTTAAGTTTGTGATTAAACGAATTTAAGTTTGTGATTAATAATTAATAAAGAGTACATTATTAAAAAAATTAACGAATCTTTTAAACTTTAGGTAAATTAAATAAAAGTATATTTCTATTTAATATAGTTAGATACTATATATATTTATTAAATAATAAAATTTTAAAATTATTTATTACATATGTTAATTATTCACAAAAGAAAAAGTATTGCCATAAACGCATGAATAGCTTGTTTCATATCAGTCCATTCAATCTCCACCACCGATTTCATCATCAAAACCCCAACTAAAATCAACGGTGGCCCTACTGCCCAGGAAGGAATTGATGCCAATAAAGAGAGAGAGAAAAACGCCAAGATGACATATTCAATAGCTTATAGTTTTATCGGAGGGATTGGGACTTACGTCGCTTTGCATATGTTGGATTGGGGAGAAAATTTGTCGGGAAGAACTGGACTAGGAAGAAGATCGAAGAACATAAATTTGCAGAATGAAGCAGCAACCAATGCAAGTAAAAATGGCACTCAAGGCCGCGATAAAGATGAATAGTAAGGACTATTTAGCATTCTAGTGTAGTTTTACAATTAGAAGAGCTTATCTTCCTGAATAGGAATGGATATTTAATTTTCTATTGTAGGTTTACGCACGAGAAGAGCTTACCTTCCCCGAAAAAGGATTCAGTTAGGATTGCAGACTCACTACTTGCTATTGACCCAAAAAATTAATTTTTTAAGTAATATTACTTACTCATTTTTATAAATTTAAAATCGATTATGTTCTAT
>JAXCLQ010004902.1:27197-59788 GCA_035584115.1 Cedrela odorata
TTTTTTTTTGTAATTTTTATTAGGTTATAGTTTATCATTTCAATAACTTTATCTAAACTATAGAATTGCAAACCTTAAGTTGTAGGGGCAAAATCATGGTTATGGGTTGGCCTTGGGACCTGGTTGTTAGAACGTGTGGATGCACACGAATTCTAATGATCATGTACAAAATACTAATATTTACTTAATTCGTATTTCCTTTTTCTAATTATAACTTAATTTATAAAATCTCCAAATGCTAAACCAGTATTATTCATTTATTGTCCTCGTTTTGCGTCAAACCCTATCTAGACAGAAGTGCAAGAAACCAAATGCTTGATTATGTTGTATGGATGTTGTCTAGCAGGCAACGTATACACATAATTAGTATTCCTCAAGATATGGTCCACCCTCTAACATACATGTCGTCGTCATTGTAATTGTTGTTGTTGTTGATAAAGATATGTTCGTTCCAAGTAATGATTAGACCAGAATGATTAATGATGGGTACCTAATTGCGTGCTCGAGTTCAATTAATATTTTAGTTGGTTGGTGAAGTGAGTGGAGAATACAAGAAATATATTGCAGTTGCATCGGCAATCCCAGCACTAATAATTGCTGTTGGTTAATGGTTATGAATATTTATCAAAAAAGTTTTCTTTAACACCCTGGCTTGCTTCCGTGGCTGGTTGAATTTATAATTGTCTTGTGGGTGTAGTTGATGATGACCAACCAGAGCAAGAACAAGTCCCCAACAACCCCTTTACCTACTGTTTACATATGTGCATGTCTCCATGCACCTGCCGGCTGCTAATCCTGTCATTATTTGGTAAGACTTAATCTAACACTCAAAAGCCAACAAATTAATAATCCAGCAGCCAGATGACTATTAATAAACTTATTATTAGCTTGTACAAATGTTTTTGTTCATTCAATAACTCTTCCATTATCCAATTTCTCTTCCTTTCCCAGTAATCATTCATGGCCGTATCGCCACAAGCTTTCCCGCCAAGGAAACGGAGGCCATCGGCGGGTGCATTCATATCGCCAAAACTGTCCGACCTCAAACTCGTTGAATCTCTTCTTATTTTATCTCAAGAAATCTCATCGCTCAAGCCGGTGCAATTTCTTCTGAAAAGAAACTCGCTTTCGATCATCCGCAAAGCGAAGCTTCTGTCGGTATTATTCGAAGAGCTTCTGGGCAATCAAGTTCTTGTGTTTTCTCCATCAACTCTTCTATGTTTGGAAGAAATGTACATAGTTGGGCAGAGAATGAAGACGTTGATCGAAGATTGTTCAAACGGTAGCAAGATGTGGCTGCTCATGCAAATCGAGACGGCGGCTAACAATTTCCACGAGCTAACGATGGATTTATTGACTCTATTAGATATCTTGCCGTTAAAGGAGCTTGATTTGAGCCAGGACGTTGAAGATGTTGTCTTTTTGATCAGAAAACAATGCTCATCGCGAAACAAAGGCGGTTTCGTCGACCGGAAATATGTTCATCTACGGCTAGAGGTGTTAACGATGCTTGATCGAATCAAGAAAGAGATCGTCCCTGATCATTCCAGGCTTAAAGAAATATTCGAAAGCTTAGGCTTACGCGATTCTTCGGCTTGCAGTGAAGAAATTGAGAGTCTCGAAGAGGAAATTCAAAACCAAACCGATCAAAAATCGAAACATCTGGTTGTTGCTTTGATCGGAATCATTCGTTATACAAAATGCGTTCTTTTCGGATCGTCGACGCAGAAATCCGATTCAAAGCGACGGAAGAAAAAATCATCGGCGGAGGCTAATGTTCCGGCAGATTTTCGGTGTCCGATAAGTCTAGAACTGATGCGGGACCCGGTCGTTGTGGCAACGGGTCAGACGTACGATAGACAGTCGATTAGTCTCTGGATTGAATCTGGACATAACACGTGTCCCAAGACAGGTCAGTCTCTGGCCCACACTAATTTGGTAACTAATTCGGCTTTGAAGAATCTGATAGCTATGTGGTGCCGCGAGCAGAAGATACCTTTTGAATACGTGGCAAGTAACGAGAAGGTTAACGGAGTTGTAACAAATAAGGCGGCGTTAGAGGCTACGAAAATGACGGCATCGTTTTTAATTAATAAGTTGTCAACTTCACAGTCAATGGAGGCAGCAAACGATGCCGTTTATGAGCTTCGCTTTCTTGCTAAAACAGACTCCGATAGTCGCGCTTGCGTTGCAGAAGCCGGGGCCATTCCTTTACTTGTACGGTATTTAGGTTCGGATACAGGCTCGCGGCTCCCGAACCTCCAAGTTAACGCCGTTACAACGATCCTCAACCTTTCAATTCTCGAAGCAAACAAAACGAGAATTATGGAAACTGACGGAGCATTAAACGGCGTTATCGACGTGTTAAGATTCGGTGCCACGTGGGAGGCAAAAGGAAACGCCGCCGCAACTATATTCAGCTTATCCGGTGAGCCCGCACACAGGAAAAGACTCGGGAGAAAGACACGTGTCATAAAGGGATTGATGGACTTAGCTAAAGACGGGCCGACGAGTACGAAGAGAGACGGTTTGGTGGCTATTATGAATTTGGCGGGAGATAGAGAGACCGTTGTGAGGTTAGTTGAAGGAGGAGTGGTAGAAATGATAAGTGAAATGATTGACATGTTCCCGGAAGAGTCCGTGACGACACTGGAATCGGTGGTGAAGCGAGGCGGACTGGCAGCGATTGCGGCAGCGTACGGTTCAATTAAAAAATTGTGCCTCTTGTTAAGACAGGGATCCGATAGGACAAGAGAGAATGCAGCGGCGACTCTAGTAACTATTTGCAGAAAAGGAGGATCAGAAATGGTGGCGGAGATTGCAGGAATGCCCGGAATCGAGAGAGTGATATGGGAATTAATGGAAAGCGGAACTTCAAGAGCGAGAAGAAAGGCGGCGACGCTGTTGAGGATTCTCAGAAGATGGGTTGCTGGATTAGATTCTTATAGTTCTACAACCACCGTGACGTCTGTGAATTCTTCAAGAATAGTATTGCCAAGCTAACCCTTTTAGCTGTAATTTTCTTTTTCGCTCCATTTCACCTGACCTTTAAATTCTCCAGTGGGAACATAATTAGTATAGTTTAGAGTATCTAGTAGATTGGTTCGAATCGTATGGCTAAATTTAATGATTCATCTCAGTGATTTATGTTTAACATGGTTTTGTATCCTATAATACAAATTGCTTCCGAGTAGGTTGGCAGAATTTCTGCGGCCTTTCTTCTTCAAATGTAATGATTCACCATGACTTTCCACCGTTTTGTTGGATTACATGAAATGTTTCTTCATTTTTCAGCCACGTTTCAGTGTGTCGTGTTTCACAATTCACATGAGCGAGCAGCTAAGCCTAAGCAATTGCTAGGTAAACGACTAGTACGGTTCAGTGCTAGCTGCCTGCACCGACGCAAAAAACGTGTTTCGGTGTTAGATTGTCAACTGAAAACAGTACTGCTTTGAAATTTTAAGATGTCAAACACACTGAGTTGTTCGTTTTAGATTAGATATCTCCGGAAAAATGGCTCCAAGAAGGAAATTGCAAACGCTGACTTCCCCTTTTATAAACAGAAGAGAAGAGATGAAGTTTTGTCGAAGTCTCCATAACATTTTCTTATATATTGCTTGAACTATCTCACTTTCTTTCTTCACTCAGCCCACCTCATTTTCTTGTATTCCTTTTGCTTCTATCATTGCTTTATTCTGTGTAGAAATTAGAGCTTGAATTCTATACTCCCAATGGTGGAATTAAATAAAGTTGACTGCGCCATTATAGTTTTCATATCTGTAATGGCCATATCCCAAGCTTGTTCTGCCAGAGTACTCCTAGATCATTTTGCTCAAAACATTGCTCTCCCTCAGCAAAATCCTCAAGTTCCACCCGGATTTCAGTTTCTAGATGTTAATCATCCGCGCTGGTTGGAGAAACCTATGAAGAAATTTGAGTCTGAGTCTCAGATTCCCGAGAAATTTGTCGGCAAATACGAGCCGTTATTACTCAATTTCCTCCCCAAGGGAACAGTGCCACCCTCTGGTCCTAGCAAAGGGAAAAACAACAATGTTGGTTGATCTTACTTCATTCTTCGAAATTGAGTGTATGGAATTTGTTTTATAGATTATGTAATCATGAAAATTTTGCAAATAAAGATTCATTTACTTCGTAAATTCCTTCCCTATTCTGATTTCTCTATGCTATAAACTGTCACAGGGAACAATTTTATAGCTGCAACAATGTCCCCATTCAAATCCTAGAACTAGAAGAAGCTATTATGGGGACCATTTACTCCAGACATAATAGTTTTGGGTCTATTTAGAATGGTCCAAAATAAAGTTTTCGAGGATCAAATATTCCCACTTTGTAAGCATACATGTCCAATCAATAGAAAACAGCATAGTCAAAGAAAATTTCATGTTGAGCATATTCTGGTACGTTTATGGGCCAACTGTAGCACAGCATGGCAACAACTTTCGGGCTTAAATTTTCAAAAAGTGTGGACTCTCATTGCTTATGTGGTCCTTCCAGGCCTAGAACTCAGTTAACAGCAATGTATGAGTGCGTGAGAAATATTCCTTCTAGGCAAAACCTGCATGTGCACGCCCATCTTTATCAGAAAAATGTTTTGGCTTGGATTGCTTGCTTGCTTGGTTGCTAGCTCTAGCTATCAATTAACACGACCTGCGTGAGTTTTTAATTATCTGTCTTGTGGTTCAAGATAAAAACAAAGATCACAAACTACTACATCTTATATGCGAAACGAAGAATTCATTTGGTCCCCATTTTAAGCTGACTGCAGATTCAACACGTCAAGTAAACCCAACCCATCTCTGATCCATTGAAGGACTGAGAAAGTAGGGGACCGATTGACCTGGGGTGCACCATTAGGCTTAGCTAATAGATAACAATAGCTTTAATTACTCTAAAACAGATTTTCATTGTACAATACCAAAATCATCAACGAAAGTTACGAAAGACAAATAATTATGCGCAAAATTCAAACACAGTTTATTTTTTCTATTAAAATTAGTTCTAATATCATGTTAAGTTAAAACTCACATAATATAAGTTCAATCTATACCGATTTGTTTGCACATTCTTGTGAACTATACACATCCATAACATGCTATTGCAGCATTTATTTGTCATAAAGTTTACACACATACCATACAATCGTTGGATTGCAAAAACCTCAGGCCACGACGTTTCAGAGAAAACAAAACATCACCACCAAGTTCATGAACTTGGATCTAGCAAGATTGTAGCACATCATATCTTGCATTACCTAGTTGATGATCAGAAGTTTCAGGAAACGATAGGGTAAGCATCTGACATCACGCATGAAAGTTAGGTTTTATAAGTGATTTTCACTCCAGTTTTTAGGGCCCCTTCATGATTTTGTGACCCCTCGTATTTTTTAGCTTCTGTATTGATTCTTTCTGCCCAATTATTCAGCCATACTTTCCAGGTTGTTTTCACTTATACGGGCTTTTTTTTTTGTCTGATTAGGGTACTGCTTTCCTTTGGCAATAGCATGAGACGCTACTGCTTGGACTTGGTAATTGAATACAACAAATTTTACAAAAAGAATTACAAATAAGTTCGGACAATTAACGAAAAATTTTGAGAAATATTACAAAAGTTTGATGACAATACTATGAAGTGACTTGTATAGTGCAATCCGTAGTGATGGGCTACAGGAAATTTTCTATATTGGACACATAAAGCAGAGTTCCAACGGGCTTCGCAATCCCAAAAGGTTCTCCTTTAAAATTCTGTCCTTGTACTCTTTTCCATTTTCTTCTTAAAAGCATGAACCAAAGTGCTTGCAAAGAAGCAAAAGCACATTGGCCATTCATACAAAAAAACAAGAGCATATAATGGCCGAAAGGGAAGTAAGATTGAAAGCATCAAATATTACACAGAAGTTTCAACTTGTGCTTTTACAGCAACAAAATGTAATTGCTTCTGAACCTGAATTGTAAGAAACAACAACGACAGGCTTCTCGTAAGTATGCAGTTTAAAAGAGGACCCAGTTGGGGCCCTTTATCAGAGGGCCAGCATGGTAGCCACGCAAACAAAATCATGGAAAACACTGAATTAGCCGTAGTACGAAAACATAGAAGCTGGGCCATGACTGAAGGTAATTAAGTAAATACAGCAGGTTTTACTTTGGTTTGAACGAATATCAGTATAAAAATATATTTAGTTTATATAATCTTAAAATATTATACATAACCACTTAAAATCTAAAATTTTATCGGACACTTTCTCCTAAGTTTTTGGCAAATTTTGTGGAAAGATACACTTATTTCTCATTTACTTTATTTTGATCAATAAATTTACTAACTAAAATATAAATATACACTTTATTTATTTATAAATAAAACCTTAATTTACTTATTTTTATTTAATTTTTGGAGATTTTTAGGTATAATTTTTAATACAAATAAAATAATATTTTATTAAAATTTTTTTAGTCATTTATATATATATATATATTATTTTACAAATTAATTTAGAATTACTTATTTCTCCGTATAATATTCATAATCTATATTAAAAAATAACTATTATTTAAATATTTAAATAATATTAATTAATTAATAATAATAACTACATTGAAATATTTTAATTTTTATTATTTATAATATTTTTATTATTGTAAAATTTTAATATAAATTATCTTTTAAATAATATAATAATATATTAATGATATTTATTTTAAGTTAATTAAAACTATATATTATTAATATAAATAAATTAAACAAACTCTAAAAATTAAACAATGATGAGTAAATTAAGATTTTACTTATAAAGAATAAACAAATATGTATTTATATTTTAATTAGTTAATTTATGTTCAGAACAATGTAGAGAATGAGTAACTGTCACAAAATTTGTTGCAAAAGAAAATTACCACAAACCCTAATAAAATCCCCTTAAAATTTAAAACATACATAGAAATTTGTTAGATTAGTTTATATAATCTTAGAACATTACACAAACCCTTAAATTTTAATATATATATATATATATATTTCTAACTTAGAACTATTATAAATATTATTAAAATAATTTTGAAACTAAATAAATTTATGAGACAAAATTATATTACAATTTACAACAAGTATTCAAAATAAAATGTCATTATTTTTTTTTATGTATATTCAATTAGATATAAAAATAAAGACATTTTATATATAGATTGATTACATCTAATTGAATATACATAAAAATTCTTTATTTTATCTCATAAATTTATTTAAATTTTTATGATTTTCTTAAATTTTAAGGAATTATGTGTAATATTATAATATTATATAAACTAAAGTGTATTTTTATAATAGTATTTAGAATGAGATTGTAATTATTTTTCCAAATTAAAGTAACGTCGATTTGGTATCGTCACGATGCATATAATATTTTTCAAACTTTAAGAGATTATGTTACAAATTTAAGAAAATGTATAGTAGTTTTTAAATTTTAAAAAATGTGTGATACTTTCTGAAATTTCATGAATCAATGTAAAAATGTAAGAAATTATTCCAATTATTTTTATTTTTTTAATAAACAAAACTTAATGACAGTAAAAGAACAAATTTCAGTTTTGGTTAGGTGATTTTGGTGTCATTAGCAGGAAAGACATTTACCAACTGGCCCATTACTTTTCCTTTATGCCAACTTTTTCTTCGTTTGTGGACCCACTCTAACCTCTCCCTCAATTTCCTCTATTTATCTGGCCACCACACTTAGTTCTATATATTCAAAATTTCATCATTTTATTGCTCATATTAGAGAGAATCAGAAGTTTTTTTTTTTTTAAAAAAAAAAATTTGAGAGATTTCTCTTTCGGTGTCTGATGGGTAATTACAGGTTCAGATTATCGGATATGATGCCGAATGCCTGGTTTTACAAGCTGAAGGTGATGGGCAAAGCAAGAAACCATAACACCACCAATAGCAGCAACAAGAAAAAACAGGCCACAGTATCGGCTTCAACAACAGAGGCAGCAAAAGCAAAGCAAACCCATTTCTCTCAATATCCGAGAAAATCATACTACTTCAAAAGAGAGCTTAACCCAGGTGATAGATTTTACAATTCTCCAACAAAACCAAAATCTACAGACACCCATTTTCCTGACCCACCAAGAAAATCGTCCAAACAGAGAAGAAACAGGAGAAGAAACAACAGGTCTGCTCCCATGCTTGTTAGCTCCTCTGTTTCTGCTGGCTGCAGCTGCGGTGCCACCATCTGGACAAAATCTGAGTCTCCGCAGGATTCTTCTTCTTCCTTGTCTTCCCCACTTGATAGCTCGTCGGAGCCAGAAGTTCAAGAAGAATGCATTCCTGAATACAGGTCAGACCGTGTTCTTGTTACAGATTCATTTGATAATATGGTTGCTTGGTCAAGTTCTTGTGGCTGTAAAGTCAATTCTGATAATGCCAAAGACATCGTTGTCGATGTGGATAAGAAATCGCTAACTCAAAAATGTGATATTAAGCTTGATGGGTTTGATAGTTTATCTGACCTTGAACTCCCTCCGATCATTACTAAAGCTGCTAAACTCAATGAAGAATATGAGGAAAAGGAAGAAACCAACGAGCCGACTCATTACAGAAAACGTTCAGCTATATTTGAGGAAAAAAATATTTGCAGTTCATTATCTGTTAAGCTTGTTAAAGAACAGAGAATCACGACCAAAGAACACAAGTCCAGTCCTGTTAGAAAATGTTCTGGTAATTCTCCTGGCGTAAGGCTCAGAATGAATTCTCCGAGAATCGCAAGCAGGAAGATTCAGGCTCACGGGAGAAGAAGCACTTCGTCGAGTTCGAGTTCAAGCTCGAGGAGGAGTAATTTATCTGACAGTTTTGCTATTGTCAAATCATCGTTTGATCCTCAGAGAGACTTCAGAGAATCAATGGTGGAGATGATTGTGGAGAACAACATCAGTGCATCCAAGGATTTGGAAGATTTGCTGGCTTGTTATCTCTCGTTGAATTCTGATGAATATCATGAACTGATTATCAAAGTGTTCAAACAAATCTGGTTTGATTTGACTGACATCAAATTGAAGAAATAATTTCTTCAACATGAACTGAGATGTACATAAACTTTTTTTTTCTTCTCATTTGATGTTAATAACCTTTTGTTTAATGTGTAGTTGAGCACAATTTGACTATGTGTTGCAAGTAAACAATTTCTGAAATCAGATTCAGAACTACTGTTGTAATTGCAAACATTGCTTGTATTGCTCTACAATCAAAAGTGAATGGATCGGAAAAAGAGGCAAACAGAAATTCTGTTCCATTTCATCACATTGGAAAAGGTGAAACTCTGCTCAATTGCCATTGCATTTTTGTTTTCAATTGAACATTTAGACAAATCCAATTAGATCAACTTACTTCCTCAAACAGCTTTCCTCAACACATCTGCAATGCCAATAGAATTTGTTTAATGTTCAATATCAAATGACCAACAAATTCTTCTTGGTCTAATATTTTGCCAAAATGCAGTTTCTTACTGTATGTTTCGGATTTAAAAGCCATGACTTTGCTATTAAGTATAAGCAATTAAGCGAATACTCACTTTAACTTTGTATTTTTGAAATTAAGTGTACACTTAAACTTGTAATGTTATTTTGAAGGTGGGTTTTTTTTGTACTTGTTCAATTTCTTCTTGTTCTTTTAGCTATGTGTTTTACTTTCTGAAGAGACCAAAACGACAGATATTCAGGTTTCTGAATACCAGTACTTGCATGCTTTGCGACAGACTTGGGAATAGTACACAAAACTATACAAATAGATATATAAAGGGACCCTCAAGTCACGTACAAAAACTGACAGTTTTATTTATTTTTCTTTTAATCAACTTCTGATTTTTCCTCCAAAAGAAGATCCTCTTTCAAAGACAAAGATTCAATTTTTTTAATCTTAATTTCTTCACAATATCTAAGGGTCTCTTCTCTTCTATCTCTGGGCAGTATGTCCAGGCTTTACATTCTCCACCATGAAAGAAGAGAAAGAGAGAGAAACAATAATTAAAAGCTGTAAATTCAAAATCTTCAGTGTGAAAAAAGCATGCACTTGTTAAATGATTAAATATGAAAAGGTAAATTCAAATTTCTTTTACAGTATGAAAGTGAAACCGCAAAAGCTGTTGTGGGCTTGCCTCTACAGACATAGCCTGTAGGGAAGAAGCTTTCAAATTCTCATAGCTTTGCCTAAAGTTGGAATTTGATGTCCTATAAAGCTAAAGTTACTTCGATAATTTCAAAAGCAGCTTACACTTTCAAATTAATCTTAGGGCAATGTTCATAAGTACTCCTACTTCTCTCCTTAATTAAAACATTTAGCAAGTATTTGTTTTTGTTGGTACAATAATATTCAACATGAACATTTACAGGTAGTAAAATTCTAATTTTATAATGTATTATGCACAGAGAAAAGACTTGTCCAGTCAAATCAAATAGGGTTTATCTCGAAGAACTTAATTTAAAATTCTACCAGATGGACGGTCGAAAATTCCTGGAAAATCTTATTGCACAACAGGCTACAATATATATGTCGTATCAATATTCTTGATTGAAAGCTTTTTTTTTTTTATCGGTGTGACAGCAACAGTTTTTAACCAATTTTGATAAGAAAGCACACCGATTAAAAGTTTTGTCCCTTTCTGAGACAAGCATGCAGCTTCGTGCTTCACATACCTACCATATAATAGAGAAAATTTATCTCATTGTCTTAGTGGGATTTATAACATTTTGAAACATTGCTTCTATTGTATATTGAAGAGTCCTTTCATATATAAACTATATTATAACTATACCAAACGTTGTCCTTTAATACAAGTATGACTTGTGTGTATTTTTGTACATATAACATATTTTCATTATTTGAATGTATATATACATAGGCTTTCCAATAAAAAAGAAAGAAAGAACAAACTTTCAATAGTCTAAATCAAAGAATCAATTGATGTAATGTTTATTTGATGCATATAGAGCAATAATTGATGAAGAAACGCAATAAGCTATAGCATATGAATGTTGTCCTACTAGTGTTGATTGTAATGGGTCAACATAATTTCTAAAATCAGCTTTTACCAGGGTTATTAATTAACATATTATTTATGATTTATACTGACTGAGGTGGTAGCCGGATAGTATTGAATACCAACTTCCCTGCAGGGAAAATGAATTAAAGTTACTGAAATCAATCATCAAGTAGGTAAAACTTTAAGACAGAGAAAATCCTGAAATGATGATAATGTTCTATTTAGACCATACAGTAGGTAAAAATATTTTTAAAAATTTTCAATCTTCGTTAATAACAAAAACCCCAAGGAATCATGAGCCGAAAACATGTAACTACTTGTATTTTTCTATTTTTTTCTTCCATGCATGCATCTAACTACGATGTTATTATTATTATTTTTGTTGCATACATTTTGCCATGTCAGATCGTACCCGGAAAAACAGATGGGCCAGAAGCAAACGTGGCAAGATCTGAGAGGGATAGAAGACAAGAGAATTGATCATAAAATCATTGCAAATATGAATTAAGAAGGGTAGGACGTATTTTAAGGAGTATGTGTCGGCGGGCGGCAAGGAGAGACTAAGTCAAAGAAAATATTTTATAATATTTAGGAAATGCAAAGGAAAGGAAGGAAAGGAAAGGTAAAACAAAGATGAGGTGAGAGATCGGAATTCGGAGATTTGAAAACAAAGACGAGACGAGACGAGACGACCAACACGAATCCGGAGATTCTGGGTTTTGTTTAGAGTTTCTGACGTTGGCCATTGTTTCTCATTTATTTTCCTTTGCATTTTAGTGTGAGCCTTTTTGGTTGGGAAGGCATGGCAGAAGCTAGGTAGCTATATTTACTAGCTCTGCAACTGCTAGCTGCATGTAAAACAACAGTTATTGATAAATTTGAGATATTTACCAAATCTTTCACGTGTGCCTACAGTTGTTCTTTAGTTTACCCTTCCATATTTTAGATGAAATTCTTAAGACAGTCATAAACTTATAATGACATAACGTGAGATGGGTTAATCTTAAACATAGTAACGTCGTTGATGAGATGAAACAAATAACTTATTGCTTAAAGAAATTGAATTTTGGATCTTGATTGTCAACCAAAAAGGCTCACACTAACATGCATGTACTAACTCATCAGATGCAATATCTCTAGGAGTAATATACTTCAATGAAAAAGCAGATGCGTTCTGGACAAGGGATAGGAGAAGATTAAGTAAGAAAGTGCACGAGTGGGAGACAAAAATCTTGGGGAATCTAAGATTAAGACCAAAGTGATTGTCATTGTGTACACGGGTGGCTCTATGTTATTTTCATTACTATTTCGCTGACTCTCATGAGTCATGTGCTCCTGTCTCCATTCTAATTTTCTTACTACCATATATATTAATATTGTCTATTGTATAATGTCCCCACCAAATTCCAAAGCTAAATACGAACGAGCCAATGCTTGTAATTTAATTTTGGTCCATAACTTCACACAAATGCAAGTGTTATTGATGCATGGGAATTCGTCGGTCGGTGTGTGTGAAGCTTTATTCACAACCATTGACTCTCTGCATTTCTTCCCATTTGTATTTATTTTGTTAGATGTGTACAATCATCGCAAGGCAAGGCTACATATAATTATTAAACTTAGACTATACTTTTCATCTTGCATGAACTGGAACTGAATTTATAATTCCATCTCGTGTTCTTACTTTATTATTAAAATTTTAGTCAAATTAACATGGCATCACTTCCTCTTGAACAAATACATATTTATAATCGATTATCAATGATATAAAAATGTTAAAATTCGAACACAAGACTTTAAATACAAACATTACATTAACGAGAGCACTTAAAAATTTTATATATACATATTGTGTATGAATGTCATAAATGCAAATGGCAACAATGATAAATGTGGTGAGGAAAATGTTTGATTGAGTAGTCCATTTTCGTAGATGGGGTTTTCGAAAAAGTGCCAAACATTTAAGTTTCAGATGATGGGATTGTAATTGTATAGTAAATTGTCAAGGGCCCCGAGGGGTAGTGTGACTTGATTGTCAATTAATTATGGTAGACTTTGTTGCAAAGTTAGAATATATTAAATTGTTTATTGAATTACAGTTGTTTGGACACGTTAGAAAGAGGGGAAAGATAAAGATATGATTGAAATGTGACTAGCAAAATCTTTACGGCTTATTTTGGTGGGATTTTTTGTTTACCCCACAGTACCAAGGTACGTAATATAATTTGTGTACATGCATTTAAACTATAATCTTGTAAATCTTAAGTTGTTTTGTCATTTAGATTACGGGGGACCTATTTTTGTGTGTGACGTCTCAACCAACAAATATTTGATTTTCTCTTTCAAGTATTACTTATAAAAGAAAAAGTGAATTAGTACATTTACAATCGACCGAATCACTATCAAAAATTTAAAATAAATAATATAAAATTTTAAAATATAAAATATAAAAATTAAAACAATTAACATAAAATTTAAATCGTAAAATTTAAAATATATAATATAAAAAATTTAAAACACATAATATAATACTTAAAAAAATAAATAAATATATATATTATATTTAATATTTTATAGCAAAATCCTAAATTATGAGTATGAGATATAGACATCTATTGTTAAAGTAATTAATTATTGTGTTGTATCATGATTATGCTTTACTAATTTAATAATTATTGTTTTGTGGTATAATAATTAATGATTTAACCTTGGCCTAAAAGAGAAAACATTTAAGACAAGCCAGCCAGTTAATAGGCCTTCTTTGTCAACCATAGCTTTAGAATAAAATGTCTTTTTAGTTCAAGACATTAATTAACTAGCATTATGCTAAATAGAGTAATCTTATAATATCTTAGTTTCAAATATTTGGATTTTGTCAAATACTGAATTCCATCAACTAGCCCGAACAGCAGCTTCATTTTGAGATTGCCAATGGGTCAAAGGCAATATTAATATTTTATACGAAAATCTGAGTTTGATAGTATAGCTGAAGCCCAATTTTACTGCATACTTGACTGGGCCGAGCTTGGGGAGCTCAGACATCGAACTTATTCTAACCCGTCCACTGTTTAAGAATGGCATTCCAGAGCTTCAATGGTTATCAACCAGACTGAATTTAAGAAGCAAAACTCAATCATAATATCAATATGGGTCTAAAATTTTTTGAACACTTGAAATATGTTTCAAGTTTCTGATATAGGCAAGTTACAAGTAACGGAAATTTTTGAATGTAATATAGATTCAATATTACATAGCTAATTTATATATATATATATATATATTAGTTCAAAGTCTAATACGTAATATCATTTAAATATGAGATTTATTTGCCAAACAACAAACATTGATGAATATGGATTATGGGTCTAAGTAGTTGTGTTGTTTTATATGAAGAACTTATAGCAAATGTTGATAACATTACCCAAACATTTCAGCATATGTAGCAGTGTGATTAAGAAAACTATTGAACTGGAATATTATTTCAATCAAAGAGAAATATATAAGAGATGTAATTCAAACTACCAAACAGCAATGCACGCATTTTATTCCAATCAAAGAGGAGTACAAGTTTTCTGTCATTACATGCAATAAACATCTGTGTATAGCCAAACCTTTTCCAAACCCGACACTCTTGAAACCATTGATCCCCAACTGTACATCAAACAGGTACAAGAAGAGATATCAAATATTTTATCATGTGATATTGATGAAAATGACATTCTGAATGTAATAAAATATGTACCCATTCAATCATGGCCACAGAAACTTGAAAATATGATATAGGATTGTAATGATAAGCCCAATCAGGATCTGATCTGCTATGGAGATTTTCTTGTGGGTTTTTGCAATACCTTGTTTTAAATTTAAAGACGAACACTTGAGCTCTAAGGAGAAATAAGCATGGAGATCTGGCTGATGAATCATTTCTCCATGAACACATTTGAATTCAGCCATGCTCCATTCCCGTCATCACAAGAGGAAATCAACAGCTAATACAATTTGAATTTTGAACCCAACAATATCAAAACCAAGTTATTACCTCAAGCAGCTTTCCCACAGTCACAACAATCACGTCCGGACTTGCTTTGAAGAAGAAAGGAGATTGTCCTGATTCCACCACCCAATATTTACATTCCTTAGCGGGTAGATGGAGACTGAGGATGTGATCACAGGAATTGTTTTCATGTTTCTCTTTCGATGATGAACTTTGTTCATTCATGATGTTGTTGTGGTTGTATCTGTATATGCTAAGAGCAGACTGTTTCTCCTGGTGGCTTCTGTTTCCAACTTGCTTCCCCAAGTGTCGTACCAAAACTACTTGACCCAATTGTTCAGCAATGGTATCGAGTTTACTCGCAATATTCTCCACCTTCTCACTGCAAAATGGAAATATAGATTGACTACATTGGTGTTCATAATCCAGCAACTTTATGACCAACGGGAAACTCAAATTCGTGTTAGGGTGGCAAGCAGCTAGGCTACGTGAACTCAGTTTTAGGAATAAACCACTAAATGAAAAGTTCCGAAATTTTACCTAAAACTCCGAAACAATTCAGCGCCGATGTATTCTCTTGCCCAGTCCATTCTTTCCTTGCCAGAACGAACCCACACAATCTCCTCCTTATTATCGTTTCGCTGCCCGATATCTCGCCGATATCCCGTATCTCTCTCCTCCAAAATTCCAAAAACTCTCTCGGTTTCTTTCACAAATGATCGTAACTCCTCACCTGAAATCCCGTGACATTTGATCTTAAACGAGCCAAATTCACGCGCGGATGTCAAAAGCCGATTCACGCAATCATTTTCTCCCGATATTAGTGATCGCAGATTGATTTCGTCGGGTACTTGATGATCGCGGGACGATTCTTCTGGCAATGCTAGCTCCGGCATGTGCGGCGGTTTTGATAGAAACTCCATTAAGATCTGGTTGGCGCCCGAACGCGATTCTGTGGCTCTCGGAATAGGCGAAGGAGGTGGCGCCGAGATGTTTAAATTACTCTCGGAGCGTATGATAGCCATGAAAGCGTCCGTTGAGAGAAGTGATCAAGATATGATATGATCAGCAAGTTAGTTTCAAAAAGCACTTTTTTTGAAAGTGTTTATTTGATTGAAATGACGCAAATGCAATGCAGGGCCCGGTGGCAGCGGGGGTTGCACGTTTGGCTTAGTAGGCACCGCACGGCACGTCGTCGTTGATCGCAATCACAGCAAGTGTAGGTCTTCGTCTTCATACTACTTTATGAGTAGTTACTTTCTCAGAAATCTGCCACGTGGCGAGACCGATTCTACTTTCAAAATTTGCCACGTAATGTGGACCCACTGCAAAGGTATTTGGGCCCTGGCCCAGGAATTTGAGGCAGCCTTTTCGTGTGGATTGATGGCTGCGAATTTCATGTTTTCGTTGCGAATTTCACATACACCTCCCCTGAAGTTTATTGAAATCACACATAGATATAAGATTTTTCAAAAACAACAGATATCATTATGTTTGACTGTCAATTGACTAACCAAAATAATGATACTGTTATGTTTGACAGTTAGTTAATTAATTAAAATAATGAAATAATCAAAATAATCTTGTATTTATAAGTTCTAACAATAAATTTAATTTAATTTGATAAATAGATATAAATTAGATATTAAATTATTATTGCACATATTCCATCTGATACACAAATTGAAATGGTAGTCAATTTTCTCCCTTTTGTGGTGAGTATAAATTATTTTCTTTAACTATATACATCTCAACAATATATAATAATACTCATATAAATTGGATATAAATATCTATATGGTATTATAAAAGTATTTATATAAATTTTAGAATTCTGTTCGGAAAATATTAGTATTTAAAAATGCTAAAAATATATATTCAACTCTAATTTGTTTTACCTCTTTTTTTTTTTTTTATGAAAAAAAATGTGTTTCAATTATTCTAATTATAATATTGAATATGTATTATAAGATCATTCATTAAATTTTAAAAAATTCTATAATGTTAGAAACTCACTCTAATTTTTCATATTAGATTTTGAATTATTGAGAGTAAAATTTAATAATTTAAAAATATTGAATAATATTGAAATATATGTTTAAGTTTAAATATTGTATTTTTAATTTTTAATTAATAATATAAAATAAAATTATTAATTATTAAATATATAATGATTGATAAATATGAATTTATAAATTAAATTTTTTACATGTTATGTTTTTTAAAATTGAACAAAAATATAAGAATTATTAATATAAAATATAAGAAAAGTTATTGTAATATATAATGCTTCTCAAATAATTCTCAAATATAGAAGAATTGTCATATTTTTAAATTGATTAGATATGTGCAATAAATTAATATATAATTTATATACGTTCACCAAATTAAATGTCAAAAATTGGAAAAATGACTTTTAGTAATACTTTTTATTAATTTTCTAAACTTCAGGATTTATATGTAAAAAATACTATTAATATAAAAAATTTATACACATAATATTATTTTAATCATTTTATTATTTTAATTAATTAAGTAATAATCAAATATAATGATATTATTGTTTAGGGATATTGTCGGTTAGTTTTAATAAAACTTGCATCTATATATGATTTTGCAAAGTATTAGAGAAGATATGTAAAAATACTCTTATATTATCAATACAAAAGTGAGTACTAGTTGATACAACCATAAAGTAAAGTGATATTTATTAATGTTTAATACATTATTAATATATATATATATATATATGTGAGTGTTAATTATTCACTTAATAAAGTTTAAGTGATACAAGAGATCGGATTTTAAATTCCGATCTCATCAAGAGAGTAACAGAGGAATTTAAGTTATAAAATTATTAGTAGTATTCTTTTATTAGTAAAATCTTTGACGAAATCTCTTGATAATTAATAAAAATAATAGATTTTATTTGATGAAATCATTTTTGAAAATATGTCAATCAAACCAAAAAATTCACTTAAAAAAAATTAGGAGAGGACATGCACTACTTAGTGAGATCATAATTATAATAATTGAAATTCAAGCTCGAGATTTTATTGTATTTATAACAATTTCTTCCACAGTTGGAAACGGAACCGTTTTGATTATTACAACAAACACAAAGCCTCGCAGAGTTCGTCCTCGATAGTTTATTCAAAACATTCATTAACTCACAAAGCACACCAGAAAGCAATACGTATTTTACAACATTATCCAACAAAATGGTGGAGAAGCACACCCCAGAATTTAAAATTTGCTTAATTTTCGTCATGATTTGAAATTGGGAGATCTTCCATAGGATCCATGATTTCCTGGCTCATGAAATCCAATGTTCTCAACTGCTCCAACAGTCTTAAACAGTCGTCTCTTGTTGATTTCCTCCACCAGGGATCTGTGCAACAATTGGCTGCGTACATCAACCAATGATTGAATCCTGGATATTTTTCTGTGCTGATTTGAACTGCAAGCTCTCCAGGAATTCACTTTTTCATTGTGGCAGTAGTCAGGGCAAAATCTTGTAGATTTTTGGGTTGTCTTTGAAATGCAGAGTGGCTCTCCTCCTCTGAAGCTCAAGTCATAATCATCTTCATTTCCTGAGTAGTAATCCACGGTAGAATACTTGAAGGAGTTGACAGAGCCATTAGAACTAGCATCATCATTTCCCAACAAATCTTCTGCATTCACCAAATTCATAATATCACTACAAAATGTTTCAAGGTTTACAAGACAATTCCTGAGAATGAAATTACAGACCTTGTTGTAGCCAATTGGGAGAAGAATTCAAATTTTTGTGACAGGAAGACATGAAAGCTGGCAGAGCAGCATTAGAGGAGGAATGGGAAGAATTGCAGTAGAAAGGATGGTGGATTCCGTCCTCCTCCTCGTCGTCGTCCTCTTGATAGCTAAAGCTATGTTGAATATGGAATTGAGGTGAGCCACAATCCTTCCAGTTTGGGACCAAAGAAGAAATCTCTTCTTCTATCATTCCAGCAATTTCCAGTGGTTCCCAATCAGTGATTTCCAATTCTTTCACCATCTCCATTGCAACATCGGTTGCAGTGTCATTAAAAATGTCAAATGGAAAGTATATGTTCCTAGTATGACCTGTAGCGCAGCAAAAAGGGTTACTGTCTGAAAATTGAAAACTGATGGAGCAAACAGTTCAAACAAGTTTAAGATTGTACCATTCTTGTCTGAAATCTGAACTTTCAGAAAAATTGTATCATCTTCTGGATTCATCGATCCTGTGATGGTCATATCAGTACTCTTCCTTTGATCTGAATCAACAACAAATGGCGGCACTGGTTCCATCACTGTTTCATTAGGATCTAACTTTTGATTTGGGACTTTTGGAATTGGCAACAGTTCCCCTTCATCAGATGCTAGAAAGGGGTCAAGCAAGAGCTCTTTGGCTGGCAATCTTTTCGAAACAGTCTCCAAACATTTCCCCACAAAACGCTGTGCCTCTGCATCTTGAATTCTGTAGAATGCTTTCGGCAACTTTCCCTGGTGATCGCATAATTAATGACAATATTATATCAAACATATTCATAATATTTGCACGGTTTCATAGTTATGAATGTATATGAATTAGCTTACCGATGTCACTTTCTTGTATATTTGGGCAGGATTGGAGCATTCGCTGTATGGATATTCAGATGTAAGCATCTCTAACACGCACATGCCAAAGGAGTAAATATCAACCAGCTCATTATAATCCTCTTCGTACAATTCCGGTGCCATAAATTCTGGCGTACCTGATATTTATATACCAGTCAGATTGTTGAAGTTAACAAATCTCAGTCGCATAGTATTAAAAAGGGATAGTGAGATTACCTATAACGCTGTGAGCTTGCTGAGAGCCACGAAGAATAGCAGCTAAGCCAAGATCGCCAATTTTAACCTGTCCAAGATGGCCATTGACGAAAATGTTATCACATTTGAGGTCTCTATGTATCACTGGAGGATCATGGCAGTGCAGATAAGCAAGGCCTCGCAGAATCTGGCGTGCCCAGTTCTTAACTGCTCGAATATCTACTCGCTGGTACTTTTGCCTGTACCTAAATTGCATTCATTACAGGCTAAATGAGAATGATGTCTATGAATCACTACAAATTTTGTATCAGGAAAGGTACAGTAATTATTACTCTCTGAGGGTACCGGAGGTGAACATTTCAGTGATGAAATTGAAGGTTCTTCGATCAACATCAATCCAAGACGTGTAGAATTTAATGATGGAGTCGTGGTTGAGGTTCTTGAGGAGATGAACCTCACAATAGAGGCGCTGCAATTCCTCTGGCGAACGGAACACTTCATTAAGCTTCACTTGATTCCAAGCTACTTCCATTGCCAAGACATCATCAAATGCCTTATACACTGTCTTCATAGCCCCTTTCCCAAGAATTTCTCTGAACTGTAAAAAACAAAATTCCTTAATTACATGTAGAAAATTGAGTGTCTCTTCAGTCTATTGGGGGGACAGAGCTAGATTAGAATAGTGCCATTTTCAATTTCTATTTTTATATATTTGTATATGAAATCATCACCCAGGAAATTTGCAGCTAACTCAAGGTCAACTAATGTTTGAATTAGTTGATGAGAAAATTGTCGATCTGGATGGGGATGAAAGTCAAATACACATTGGCACAAATTCTCGTTAGGATGATTTTACAGATCGATTTCAGTAATTTTCTAAGTCCATGTGATTTCTTGAGGAATAGGGCAGTTCAGTTTTCTACTTGAAAGTGATTCCTTCATCAAAACTTTCAGCTGCATGCAGAAGTCAACATGTTGCAGATAATACAAAGACTGTTTCCATTACAGGATTCCATCCCAGAAAATCATGTGAATTATATTATCTTATATAGATCTAATAAACAACTGATGATCCTGGGAGAATTCCAAAACAAAGCAAGAACAAAACTGCTGTTAATCTAATGGAAAACACTGGCAACATTGCTAATAATGATATAATGCTTTCTGAAACCAAATTGTGAATAAACCATTTCAGCAGACATTGAAAAAAAAAAAGAATTAAT
Organism: Cedrela odorata; assembly: GCA_035584115.1. NCBI lineage: Eukaryota > Viridiplantae > Streptophyta > Magnoliopsida > Sapindales > Meliaceae > Cedrela > Cedrela odorata. Next base: position 48,274 of record JAXCLQ010004902.1, read on the forward strand.
CAAGAACTTACCCGTCCATAGCGACCAGAAGGATCAGTTTCAACGTATCCAAGCTGTGTCTTGGCTCCATGAATACATCCTCCTAAACGCGTAGTCTTGTTTTGGTACATGGCTGAGAAATCAAGCAGTCTCAACCCAAACTTCCGGCTAAATTATTTATTTCTATTTCTAATATATTCTTAATTTATATATATGTATATATAAGATTCAAAAGTAAATGGCAAGGCTAGAAGAGATGGAGAGCAAAAGCTAGCTGTTGTATGCTAGATGATCCGAGGCTTTCCTTCATGATTTTCATAAGAAAATACGCCATATAATAACCAAAACAACCTAGAGTAATCGACACACAGCAGAATCCAAGCCATTTCTACAAGTACTGCACGTGAAAACTCGTTGTCCTTGGCAATCATCTGTGTTCAATAACAATATTACACAACAGAAAAGGATATATCCCAAGATTTTTATAGAAAAACAGAATAAAAACTATTGAGAGAATATTTTTTGTCAGCCAACAAACAACTTTATTACAAAGAGTGGACGACTTGAGAAAATGAAAATCTTCTTGTATGGTTGTGTGGTAGAGAATTAATGCTTGAAATTTAAGATAATTTGAGAGTTTGGCATGAAACAAAGAGGAATTCTGAATTTGAAAAACCTATGGCTACGCTTTGACAGCACCATTTGTGGATATCAGAACAACCCAGAGAGAAGACACTGAGATATTTAGAATCTAAAGCAAACAACTTTTGGATTTCGATGGATTTTGAGATTGACAGAGAAGCTTGGAAAGATTATGAGTAACGGCTGTGAAAAAGAGAGATGGTGGTAGGTTCGTGTATTAGACAGAAACGAAGAGGGATTATTATTATTTCTTTTTTGCTTTGCGGTCCCCAGATTACAAAGGTTACGATGGAAATTGACGAAGTCCAACAAGGAAATAATAATTACAAAGATTTAAATAATATGAGTTGTTATATTGGGAAGGGGGTATCTGATGGATTGATGGCTGAGCAGGAGGCTCAGGAGCCAGCACTTCAATTTCAAGCATAATTAGTTAACAAATTCGAAGTTGCCAACGGAAAGTTGGTGGCTACTAAATGAAGAAGCTCCTTAGAATTTACATATGAAGAAACTATTGACGTTGACCATAAAATAGTCTCCTGCTGTCGATGGGCATTTACTTACCTATTACCAATATTTTCATTTAAGTCCTAAATATTTGTGTTTATTTCGGTTGAAACAAGTCTTTTGAAGAAATACACAACAATTTCCAAGTATTTAGTTTCAATTTATCATCTAGCATGAATACAAGTTTTTACCTCAATTCTAATAATTGATTTGTTTTAATCATTGGAATATAAACTAAGAATTTACTAAAATATAGATTAGGAGTGTGCAAAATTGGTTTCGATTTTACTTCAAACTGAAACTTATCATAAATAATTCGGTTCTTAAATTTTAAAATCGAAACTAACTATATTTAACAGAGTACTTTTTTTTTCAATTACAGTTTAGAAATAAGGTACTCTATTTATCAATTATCTCAATTTTTTTAATTTTTAATTTCATAAAAAAATCTTTAAAAAATAAAATCAAATAAATTAAATTATAAAAGTATTATATAATGACGAAAAATTGAGTGAATTAAATAAAAGAAAAATAAGTTATTAAAAAGAATTAATATACAATAAATTATTAAAAAAATATTATATTATTACTTTAGTTAATATTGCACATCACTAAAAAGAGAAATTTAATTTTTTTTATAATGATACAATTATATATCTAATAATATTATGTATATATTTATTTATTATAATTATTAATTTGTTTGACAATTTTTAAATAAATATATACACATTATGATTTTATTAAATTATTTTATAAATAATATGATAAATTAAGTTAAATAAAATATTATAAACACATTAATTGATTTTTTTTCTGTGTAACTCAATGAATAAACGATATTTTTTTAATAAATTGTGTAACTTTATATATGTAATTTAATGATTAAGAGTCTGTATTTAGATACGATGTGATGTTTAATTCATTTAGTTTGAAAAATAATTTTTTATTTTTAAATTAAATCGATTATTTGGTTCAGTTTCGATTTCACAATCTTTAGAATTAGAATTTATCCTAAAAAATCGACTTCGGTTCAGAACCAATTTTTTCAATTTAATTTTTGAAAGTTTCGAATTGAATCGGAACTGTGACATACCTCTAGAATAGATAATACTATTAGGAAGATTTAAAGAAAAAAAGGGTTAATTTGAAAAGAAATGAATACAAAACTGAGGACCTTATTGAAAATATAATATAATAATTATAATGGTTGACAAAGATGGTGGTCGAGTGAGATAGAAAGCATAAGATATGAGTATTGACAAAACACAACACACAGAAATGTCAAAGCTTTTTCATTGACAGCCATCTGTCCATTGTTTACACCCAAATGTTAAATCTTCTATTTTATTTTAATTATTATTTAAAGTCGCACTTCACAGAGGAACGATGAAATTAGAATTTACAATAACAATCATTCTTCTTCTTCTTATTATTATTGTCATTCTTGTTTTAGGGTCAAATTAGAGCACTAATTACTTATTAATTTGTAATCCAATGAAAATGAAACGTATTTCTCATCAATTTTGTCTTTGCGATAAAGATTATATCTCAATGGTGTATATATATTTATAATAAATGATTTAAATTATATTTTAATAAAATTTATAAATTAATTTTATATTTTATGATTTTAATTAAAAATATTAATATATAATTTAAATCGTCAATTATTAATTATATTATGTATCGATATCTTTGAAATATATACATGTCTTTTAACCTTTAAATTACCAATCTCAATTTGGGAAACGGTGGCACCAGTTCTTAACTAATTGGGATACTTGGTCACAATACTAGGACATTTCCCTTTCATATTTTCCCAATTGGACAATCATTTTGGACTTTTGAAGGAATCCCACTTTCTGTATACAGACAAGTAAGGCTTCGTATTAATATTCAAATACATAAATGTCATGGCTTTTTTTTTTTTTCTGTCACAATCTGAGATTTATAAATGAAGAGTTGACAATATATGTCAATTACCCCCTTCATATTTTAATATGCAACATACATACAACATATCAATTTCACTATGAAAATTAAAAAAAAAAAACAAATGTATTAGTTTTGTTCAGCTCAGCATCTCCACGAATTTAGCATCTGCCGCCCTTGTAATGGAAACATGCCACATACAAGATTATTTTGGTAAACATTTTGTACAAATTTTATAACCATAACTTAAATTATTTTCATTGATTATTCAATATTGCACTTGCACAGGTGTTCTGTTTTCATTTCAACAAGTGCATGCTATGCTATGGCATGCTTCTTCTCTTTCAACACATTTTTATTCTTTTTCTTATTGGGAAAAAAGAATAATTTAAGTTACAAATTTGTAGGAAAAAATGGTTGTTAAAAGAAAGCCAGAGGGTTATGACTAGTCAATAATTCATACTATTCTCAACTTCTTTCCTAGGCCAACCAATTCCAGTGACAAATTCTTCAAAGGAGTTGAGGATATTGAACACAAAAAGTACCAAACCAAAGCTTAGCTTAGTACGTCCGAGGAACATTGAACAACATATTTCTATAACAGCACTTATGCAGCAAACAGATATCCAAAAATGTTATACCATTACAGCTGCCCAAACAAAAAGTATCAAGTATCAATTACATCCGACATCAGCAGCAACAATATTCTCGTCTACACTTTCACCTAGGACTCTGATTAAGAAAAACCTGGCTAAAAACCGTAATTCAAGTATCCTGTACACAGAACAACTCACACCAATGCACAGCTGTTCAAGATTTACGGGAGTTATGAATAATCAGTAGAACGTACAAAATGTATCTGAACCACACACAAAATAATGCAACTCCATATATAGTGAGCACTTCAGAATGGCCACGGCAAAAACCATACATGCAAAATGCTTGGGCACAGGCTGGTTTGTTAGCATTAACTGATTTATTAACTTAAAAACCGTATAAAACCAATCCTTCCCACTTCAATCAGGCAGACAAAGGTGGAAAATCTTCGTCTTTCATACGATATGACACAATCCTACATGCGCAAAAGAGAAAGAGAGAGCTTAAATAGAATTCCACATATGTTACATTTGCTACAAATAATCGTTTTCATGACATTGTCATACCTATCTTGATCCGTTCCCAACACAGGTTTGGGCTTTGGCGTTCTTGGTGATGAGAGACTGGCACTCGCACTTGAGTTTTGACCAAGGGCAGAACCTGTGTTTGATTGCCTGCTGCTTTCAAGGGAGGGTGGCCCGTAAGATAGATGTCCAACTGATCCAAATTCTACTACACTCTCCAACGTATGCACTGACCCATTGGCATTAGGTTGTGCCTTTTTCTCAGGAGAACTAGAGTGGTAAAGATCTGAAAGTCCAGCCTTTGCACCACCTTGATGAACATGGATTTGTGCTGGTGTGAGTGATTGCTCGCGGCTGCTTCTCTCAGGGAAAATTGTTTCAGGGGGAGTCATGACACGGCCATTGCTACGGGGAGACCTGACTGGTGCTTGATTCCTTCCCCTTACATTCAAGGGCCTATCCCTGTAATGGTTCTGAAAAAATTGAAGCACAAAACCACTTGAGATAAATAGTCCCACCACCTAAAAAAATGAACAGAAAACAGATGCTGCAAATTGACAGCAAGATTGACTGAGCTGGCCCCACATAGCAAGCTTAACATAAGATTCAAATGCCCATAATATCTAAAGGCTTAGAATAAGTATACCGTGTTGGGAAAATAGGTCCCTGTTCCTCGAGGCTTTGGTATATCTTCCATACCAAAGTTTGTACCAGATAGTATTGGTGGGTTCATTGGATAAAACAATGGTCGTGGAACAACACCATTGGCATTCATCTGGGGCAAAACATTTCGCCTGAATGGTAGTGACCATTGTATTACATCCAATGAATTATTTCCCTGGAACTGAGAAACCAACTGCGGAGACATGGGAGAATAGGATGCATTCAACGCATGCTCATAGCACCAACGGCCATAATTTAGGCTAATCAGGTGACTATCGTAATCCCCACTGAGATCTGATAAGGAGTTTGTAGCTTTTGGACTTCCAGCAGTCCTAGGTGAAGCCTGATAACCAGAATAACCATAACTAAGACCTTCTGAGGACCAAGCAACCAAATTTGTGAGTGAAAGAAGATGCTTTGATCCAGCAGGAGATAGAACATCATGATTAACATCCAACTGGTTCTCATCCTGATCATCAAGTAAAATTAAGCCAGTTTCCTTGCAAGGTGCTGGCAGAATCCCAGATGACAAGTTATTCTCAGCAGAACCAGAGTTCACCAGCTGTTTCCACTCTGCATTTCCATTTCTTATTTCTCCATTTCCCATCAATGAAGAATTGAAATAGAGATGAGAAGCAAGATGTGCTTTACTCGAAAGGGACGTACTCTCTTCACCACTCGGACAGGAATATTTAGAGGTATCATTTGAAATGACAAGATTTGAAAAAGTAGCCAGATCTTTCGCATCCCCGGAAAGACGATTTTCTGAAACAGCTGTTCCATCCCCAGAGCTGTTCACTTTATTTATGGTTCTGCAATTGCTCGATTCCAGCCCTGATATCTTAATTTTACCAACACCACCACACAACCGTGCTTCATGATCAAAACTACAATTCTCTGTTATGCCACATGAATTGGCAGATTCTGATTCATATGTAGTCTGCTCTTCCTGACATAACTCTATGCCTGAAAATGTCGATCTGGCGCCAAAGCCACTGTGTCTAGACAATGGAACAGGATCTTGAACATCAGGTCTCTGTCCACTTCTATGCCCATCCAAAGTGTTTGAGAAAAAATTATGTAGCTCGTCAACCATACTTTCTTCTGGCTGGGAAAGGATTCGCCCAAGTTTCCGGGCCCCATATGTAAAAGCACTCCTTATACGATAAAAGTTACCTGTACAGAAAATGGCAGGTTAACATTGGCATTCTCATTTTCTACCCAATTCATGTTATCATTAACATCTAAGCAAACAAAAAAAATTCATGTAGTCAGTAACTAATCGTCAACAACAACCCACATTCAGTTTAGCAAACTTATAGGAACTATTTTGTTATATTTCCAGATTCAAAAAATCTTGAGCTTGCATAATAATACAAGATGAAATTGATATAGTTATTGTGTATTTCAAGAAAAGAAATTCCTGTTAGAACAATATGATATTTTACACCCTTTATGCTCTTATCTTGCAATATATTTAGTTAGCGAATATTGATAAGCATATTCACTATTGGTTTCATCAGAACATTTTTTACTCAAAAAAAAAAAAAAAAGATAATGGAAAATAAGATGAGCCTCTTGGACTCTCCACCTGACTAATGAAAAATGATTTCTACCTTTGCTCACACTGCGTCCAAGATTATTATTTTCTTTAAGTGGATCAACTATATTAAGATGCTTTGGAGGAAAAGTTCGGGAATTTGTCTCAAAACCTCTTGAAGGAACCGAAAACACTTCTACACAGTCCTTGAGAAATTCACTACTGAACAATAGATCCCCTCCACCATTTTCAGGAGTCTCAACTGAAAAAAGCACCAAAAAAAGAAGATTGTCAATAAAGTGAACCATAAAAGGAAAATGCAGCACAAACTCAAAAAGTGGCTGCTCACCTACTACTTCAGGCAGGGAGGAAACGCGGACAGGCCCATTCAAACTGATGCAGTAGTTGTCCCAATCAAATTTGCTGAAGTAGTCCAAAAATTTATACAGAACCTACAAATCATTACATAATCAACAAGTTCATTTTACCAGACAAATTTGTGCAGTATACCAATCAAAATTCCTGCAAGAACTCACTGCTAAAGGACCATTCAATGTTGAGTGGAAGAGATGGAAGATATATAGAACCAAAGTCTCCAAGGCATATGTAGAAATCAAGCCATGATGAGCACCAAGAATTCGACTCTCGTAATAGCACCAAGCTTTAATTAGTATAATACTGCGTTTGAAGAGATGATCTTTTCCGATTAGACGGTCAACCTGTACAATAAGTAGGATTGAATCCCAAATGCACAAGCATAATCGCACCCTACACAATATGGCTAAAGTGTAATATAGATCTTATGTAGAGAGGTCAACTTCTTCAGAAAATTCTAAACTATTTCAATCTGCAAATTCTGGTGAGTAATATCCAAAAAAGGGAGATGTTTTCAGTATGTATTTACATGAAAGACACTAAAATATGAGAATTTCAGCACCAAAAGCTACCAATCAAATCAAAAGAAAAATGGGGAAAGGCAATGGGGGAAGAGATAATATGCTAATGATCTACCGATAACTTTGTAGAAAAAAAGTAGGCTAAGCCGTTCATTTACACTTTACATACTAAATAAAATTAGAAAAAACAAGTTAACACAACAAAGTTAACAAGTATCATAACACAATATGTCGTATCATTTGCAATGAAAATATACATGATCCTGATGCAATATACGCTCCTCAAGTTCCTACTTACTTGCCAATAAACATGCTTATATAATTACCGAAAGAGACCAGAGATGAGTGCCTATGATAAAGAGAAGCTTGCAGTACGAATACCCATTGACAGTAACGCATAACTATTCATTCAGTTACACTCTAAAAAAATATTGCTTCCACTGATGTAAAAACTTTTACAAAGAAGGCTACCTGCTCAAGAAAAGATAGTGTACATAACCCTCCTAACTGATTGAAGGAGATATCTACTACGATGTTCTGTACCAGACATTTTACAAGTTTAACCTGCAACCACAAAAACCAATAATTTAGATGCCAAACTAATAAACACATAACTAAAAGGACTTCTAAACCATAAATGATATGCAAAATCCAATGTCATATCAAAATAATTCATGTGATGTAATTTGATCCTAGAAAAAAAGCATAGTACGAAACATAAAAACACACCCACTAGCAACCATCCTCATTAGCTTATGAAAATAGTTGTCAGTTGGTTTGATAAAGCAGAGGGTAACATATGAAAATCAAAAGCAACTACAATTTGTGATCCAATTCCGACACAAGCTGTCACTGAGTAAAGAAAAATAGCATACACAGGACCACCGCAGAGTAAGCCAACATATACAGAGCGAAGAAAGAATTCTGAAAGGGAGAAAAACTATTGTCGTCCCTGCATCTCTAGACATTTAATTAAGAACAATCTTCTTAAAGGAGATAAAAGAAAACATATGACAAAGCCTTATGTACAAACAATATTACATGTTGGCTTTTCCAAAGAATGTGCTCAATCACTTTAAGAGAGGAGGCAGGGGTACACCTCTAGAACATCAATATAGTATTTGTTATGTTCAATTGACTAACTAGTGAAAGTGACAACAAGAATGATACTGAAGGATTATAATATTCAGGGGGAAATTTGGAAGAAAAAATTAAAAAAAGTTGTTAAGGAGACCCACATACAGCAAAAAGGTTATCAAGTAAATTTAACAGACACTGTATTTACCAACGCATCAACTCATATCTAAAATACTCTCAATTAGATAAAGAGGAAGAAAGTTTTAAAAAACAAAGGAGAAACAATTTTTTTCTCCAAATAACATCTGACAGTAATTAAGTATCATGGAATTCTAAACAGAGATAAGCACTAACATGACCAAAACAAAAACAGAGAAGAGACATTATGCAAACAAAGAGTGGCAAGTCCATATCTTGCACAAATAAATAAATGTATACATATATATAACAAGTATCTCCAGTGAACATATGATTGAAGTTAAGGACCTCTGCACGGATTAATTGGGCATCCTTCACTACAAATTCAGCAGCCCTGTTTTGATCTTCTCTTTCAAGGACAGAACACACATCATTGGCCAAGGCCTCCTCAACATTTAGACCACCGAAAACAGTCAGATCAATATCTCCATCAGGGAGATAGGTCTTCAATGGGACTGAGCCAAATGGAAATACCTATGACAAATATGAGTTAGAAAATAATCATATTCAAGTAAAATATTTTGAGATTTCAAAATCACAAGTTTGAAAATTACAAAAAGATAAAGATAAAAAATGTGAAATTAGGTTAATTTCAGTTGCAAATATAAAATGGTGTCATTCCATTTCATGCAGACAAAGGGTTTTTATTTTTTTCCAAAACAGATAACGTTATTTAGAGAACACACATAAAAAAATAACAACGGGAACAAAATACTTAAGCAAACAATTCAGTCTAACCAAACAGAAAATGGCAGCTTACAGTAATCATGTGATAGGTATCTCATGGAAGTGCCATAACATGCAAGAATTGAATAGCATGACATATATACAAATCAATAAAGAACTTCCGATCAGTTAGTCCCTACCTCCTCCAAATCCATCCGACTGGGCACACGTGGCAGCTTCAATTTACATTTTTTTAGTTATGAACATAACTAGAAGGCAACAATAACCATTGAACTATCCTTCCTTTTAAGCACAGACAGACATTCGTGATTAAGCACTAAAAATATCATTCCATTGAACAGATAAGAGACAAAAATAGGATATGTTTCATTGCAGCACCTTTGTTCAGCACTCCAACTTACAAAAAAATTAAAAAAGAAAAACATATTACAAATTTCCATGCACCAAAAACTACTAAATGAAAACATGTTAATCTCCAATTTTAAACAATGAGTTACAAACCTAAAGTTTCACACTAGCCCCAATATCTAACCTTTCACATAACACATGTTCCAGTTCCTTCACCAAATCAAAGCAATGAAATACAAACCGGCCAGCAAATTTCAGCATTTCGCGTAATATTAATGATTCTTTATAATTCTTCATCGATTAAATTGGTTAAACTATTCATATGCAAAGTACATTAGAACTCTTTAACAACAGATAGCATAGAAAACTTTTGAATATACTAATAAAATTAAAACATTATTGAATTATGAACAGTAATTAAACATGCAATATTCTCACCTCGCAACCAAGACAATTTCTAATTAACCTTTGCACGTAATCGATAACCGCCTTTCTTCTCTCTAAGGAGACAACGGTAGGCTGAACATGGGCAATGATCCCTTGCGTCGCTACCTCGGCTCTCTGCCAGTACTCGGCACCAATTGCCGTTTGATTTGACGCAACTGATGATGAGGACGATAACGGCCTCTCTTCCAAAACGGCGCCGTTTAGTTCAGGCGACCCGTCTCGGATATCGCCCATCAACGAATTAATACAAACACCTGTCAAATCCCTATAATCACAACAACAACAACGTTCCAACGACGGTTTCAATCATAACCGTGCGACCATTCACGTGTCCGATTAATTGCTAAACAGGTAATAAAATCGGGTTCCCGATCTAAAACGATATGTTATCTCCGGCTATCATGCTTCCATGGCGATATCAGTGCGGCAAAAGGAATCACAATAAAACGACAGGTGAAAAAACCATGAAATAATTGGGGAGAAATTCTGTGAAGAGGTGGCGACTTAGAAGGCCGAAGTGAATGGTGGGATTATGTTTTCGTTTTCGTTTTTATTTTTACCCCGTGTTTTTTTTTTTTTTTTTTTTGTTACCATTTACCCCGAATTTTCACTTTTCACCGCGTCAGGGAACCTAATGTGACATGTCTCTTTCTTTCATGGCTTTGCCAACTTCATTTTAATGGTCTGTGGCATTAAAATTAGGGAACCCGATTATTCAAAGAGAACGCCAATTTTATTCCCACTACCTTTTATCGTCAATTATTCGAGTAATTATATAGTATTATCATCGTATTAAATTCTTTTAAATTCTTAAAATAAAAATATATAATTATTAAATAAATAATACGATATGATATAATTAATAATCATGCCAAGTTAAATTTTAAAATTATCGACATATAAAATCGTTTATAATATAATCAATTATTCGAATAATTATATTGTGTTAATTTATTTATAATTTGATAAATTTATTTTATAATTTTTTATTTAAAAAATTTGTAGTTATATTTATCTATTTTTAAGATATTAATTTATATTTATAATAAAAATAAATTATTATTTTAAAAAATATTATAAAAATATAAATAAATAATATTAAATAAATAATATAATTATAATTCGTTTAACTGTTTAATAATCATGTCGTATTATAATTTTTATTCTTTAACACGATTATTAAATAGATTAAATTTAAATTAATTTTTTTTAACACTACATAAATACTATATGACATAGTGATTACCACTCCTAATTAAAATCTATTGATTTTACCAAATAGTGCAAATCAATTAAAAGACAATAAATGTTACTAATTATTAATACCAAAGCTAATAATTATTATTACTTGTTAGGATTTAGGATATGTGTTAAATTTGAAAAATCATAACTTATAATTTATAATTATTATCGATGATCAAATATAATTAAACGGCGATTGATCGATAAACAATATTTATTAAATAAAAATAACT
>JAXCLQ010004902.1:68389-93778 GCA_035584115.1 Cedrela odorata
TGTTGTCCTCTCAAACTTTGGGATGATCAACAAGGGGTCGTGAATGAACCCAAGTTGTGGAGACAAAACAATTAAATAATACTTAAAGTTATGGGTAAGTTAATGTTAAAAATTGCAAATTAAACTTTGCATAACTTAAAATCTGGCAAGAATTAATGGAAGAAAATGAACAATTTGAAGCAACAGCTTCAGAATTTGCCTGAGTGCATATGCTGAAACTTTGGTTGGTTCAATTTGGCATCTTTCGTACAGTTAAGGGTCTGGTCCCGATTGAATGCAAACATGCAGATGCAAATTTTTTTAAGATAGTTTTATACGCATGCAGATTAAAGAACAACAATTCAGGTTCTCTTTACATTACTTTGTTAAAATATTTACATAGAATAATTAAAGATCCTTAACAGCATCAGCATAAGCATCGACGAATTAGCAAATTCAAGCAGCAAGTTTTAGATTAAGGGACGAAGAAGGAAAGCATGCATCCAGGGAAATGTATATGGTTTATTACCGTCAGTATATTTCTTTTTGTTGCCAAAAGCTACCAACTCCACTTGTTGTCAATATTCTCGTTTTCTAGGGTTTATATTTTTAGCTAGGTTCTGTATACTTATATATGACATGTATATAAAACTATGTTTTCTGCAACACTATCTTGTTTCCGAAAGTTTGACATGTCAATGACAGATATGCATAGCTTCCGACGGCTGAGATCTACACAAAAAATTTAAATTAATATCTGCAAAGTTTGATGAGTTCATTGAAATCTTATTGGTTTGTGTCTGAAAGTTTCTTCCAAAGTGTATGTCTTGTAATGAAGGTGATGAGTTAATCAAACAATAATTTGAAACTTGTCTCAATCAAGACATCCAAGAGGTAAAGGGAAGAACGATTGCCTAATTTCAAGATGACTTAACAATATTAGGTGACTGTGGGGAGAAAAGGAGACATGGGCACTATCAGCCATAATTCTGTTCACAATCCCACAAATAATTGAAGTTATAAGAACCAATAAAATAGCAAAACGATCATATAGCCATGACCAAACTTTCTTACTTTTTATTTACACCCATAACTTCTAGCAACAATTTTTTTTAAAAAAATTCTAATGGGAAATGCAAGCCACACCCAACATAATGGAGGCTCTTAAACATAGATCCTAAAAGCTACAATTCCTAGGTGTAAAGAATTAAAGTGTGTGATTAAGGACTCAATTTTTAAAACCCTAAAAATTACAATGAAAAGGCAATTCGAATGATTCTGTATAATTTATTTTAATCCAAAGGCTGAAAAGGGCTTAAGCATTAAAAGCTTGGTCTTTATGTAATATTATAAGCATTAATAAAGAGTGCTCCACCCACCATTTTATTTGTTCTTAGCATATTATTTTAGTCCAAAAATTAAAAGAAAAAAAGAGATAGTAACATCTCGATTCTTGTATTTTTATAATTTTTAAGTAAGAATATAATATATATATATATATATCGTATAAATCTCTTATTCCTAATAAAATGAGTAAATATTCTTCGTGGTTGTTCTTCAAGTAGATCTTCTACTAATAAAATTTTATAAGTTTTAACAAATTTTTTTCGATTGTTCGGTTATCAATCACAATTTTTTTAAACTAATTCATATAAGTATTTTTATAAAAATTTGTTTTAAAGGTTATCTTTTATAAATTATTCTTGAAATTACAATCAAATAGCCAAAAAAAAATTGAAGATATTAAAAAATCTCTTTTGATCAATAGAGAAGAAATACCAAATAAGTACTTAGGTCAAAACTCAATATTATCATGATAATTTTAATCATTTGCATTGAATTCAACTGGGATCTATGTGATACAGAAAAACAAATTATGTCTTCGTTTGAAAAACATTAAAATGCAGAGAGCCGAATGTTATTATTGATCAAAAGAAAAAAAAATGAGACTGAAGATAGAAATGTATGAAAGTAGAAATATTCTTTTTCCAGTTATGGCGATAGCTTAGTTCATTAAATCCCATGAAAAGAAAGGGCAAATCGTACGTAGAACAGCTAAGACCTTATAGCAATGCAAAGGCCAAGTTGGAAAGAAAGTGACTGTATTCAAAGACAAAGAGGCTGATTAAAATCCCTTGTAATTTGTCAGAGATCAATGGAGTTAAACTGAAAAGCTTGTAGTTAATTACACTGTATTAGTTTGCTTTTTGGTTTGTTAATTAGTTGCAGTACTTTCTGAAATTGAAAATTTGATTTTGAAAGCAGAAGCAACAGCAGCAGCATGCAATGTCATATGGGGACAAAGACCATCTCCCACTCACTCATTGTCATATCATATTGTATTTCATATAATTTCATGACTACTCATTGTAAGTTAGGTATGCATCACCATTGGAACCTATATTCATTTGACGTTAACTTCAATTATACAACGATTGTAATGTTATAATTATCAGATATTTTATTAAAAATATAATGAGAAATTTAATAATCGTAAAGTTATGGTTGTTGTTGCATTGTAGCTTTATCAAGAAAGATAGTTAAGTTTGTCAGCATAATGTGAGGTAATGAAGAGATAAAGACGGTTTTGGAGATAGACGATACAGATGGTTGATTGAAATTTTAAATTTTCATTTAAAATTAACTTAACATTAGGTTTGATAGAAATCACACTTTAAAAATTCGCTTAAAACTCTAAAAAAATTTTAAAAAATCTCAAAATCGATCCCTAAAAGAAAATCCTTGGAATTTGTGCTACGTATATTATTGCCATGTTTCAAAATATATAATTTATTTTCTCCGAAATTTGGCTTTTGCCTGTAGAATTGTCCCATTATTTGAATGCTTTATAGGTGTCCTAATAGTTGTCTCCTCTTAGAGATGCAATGGAGCCAACTTTTCTTAATTATTTTTTGTCAATTTTAATACTGTTTTATCGAAATCATGTTCATTACTCATGGTTGATTCTAAATTTTTAATTAAGAGAATCAAGATTTATAATTTCAAAGAAAACAAATGAGTACTCTATAAGAGAAATTAAAGTTTTTTTTTATGACATTCAATATCTCATTCCATTCCAGACATATTTTAAAAGTCATTTACCCTATTGATAATAATCATATGTAAGACTTGCACCTTTCTTACTAATTGAAGAATATTGAAAATTGGTAAAAGTTAAGAGAAACGGCTTGCTCGTAGCTATTGATGAAAGGAAGAAACAGCCAAGCAATAGAATCCTGAAATGCTGCAGACAGCACTATTCTTTACTTTGGGAAAGCCATGTGAAAGATTTTATACTCCTCTTTCTATATATCTCTGCTAATTTGTTATACCAGTTTGGATTCTAAGTATGTTTTTATTTATAACCCAGAACGTGAATGAACTTTGAAATGAAGATATTGATTCCCCATTTGGAGCAATGGCATTAAACTGCAGCCAACTGACAGTTCTGAAGAAAACCAAATTCTGTAGTCCGGTTCGGCCGCCGGGTATGAACAGAAGGTGTTTAGCCTAACCCATTAGCCTTAATCCTACCTATAAAGCTTATTTTCTTGTAAAACGTTAACTAATTTAACCATAAATAAACTTTAAATCTTAATTACCCAACAACAAAAAATTGTTTAAGTTTAGGTAACCTGGCTTATCAGCCACATATATTGTAAAATGTAGCTAAAAATCAATAATGGGAGTTGAGCCTAAGACTCCAAAAGCACTTAATTGCAATGCAAAAGCCCCACTTAAAGAAGCACTTATTAAAAGCTTGTAATAATAATAATAAAAAAGAATTATCTATCGTAAGCTAAACCAAATGCACCCATAATTTGTGGCCAAATTATATATTTCAGTGAGAATTGTCCTATTTTATTTACTGAAAAAAGGAAAAATAAAATAAAAAAGCAGTGTACTATCTTCAGTAATCACTTTACTTTGTCCACTAATTTATGATTTCTTTTTTTAATATTTCTTTTAATAAATAGACATAATATAGGACAATAAAAATTCCCTGGTTGAAGCAAAAAGTTAAGTGGACATATCGCATTCAACTTAACTATAATATATATAAATAATTCCAGGCCTAGGGATATGTAAGTTCAAGCTTTTTTGGTCCCATTATATTTCCATGTCCCGATGCACATATTTCTCTGCTCTTTCCATTTTCTCTTCAGTAACCATTCCAATGCCATGTCTCAAAGACCTTAAGCCCATCAACTTCTTCACTCTATTTTTCTTTCAGCCTTTCTAATTCTTAAGGTTTGCTTCATTAATATATATCCATGCTGAGATTTCATTACTGATATATTTTGTTCTTTGTTTCTCGACAATCCAGGTGTTTTTGTGTCGAAATTTCCTGACAACCCTTTTCTGAAACTGGTCTGGTTTTGCTGTTTCTGGGTTTGTTTTCTCTGTTTGTTCGTCAACTTTTAAAAAATGTGTCCTGGAAGTGGAACTGAATCTCGAGGAATCGTAAATGGTGAACAAATTTTGATTGCAAAGGAAGAAAACTGCAATGAAGAAACAATAAGAGGAAGAAGAACAGACAACAAGTTCATACAAGGATTTCTCAGACAACTTCCGGTGAATGGTCTCCGTGGACTGCCACTGAACGAGGCAAGACTCACTCTCTTTTTTTTTTTACTCTCTTTCCTGTTTGTTTGATATTTATTCATCATAGAAAAACAAAGGTCAAGAGTTTTACAGTTTATTCTTCACATGTCTAAATTGAGTTAGTGCTTAGTTGGTATCAAGTTATGAAGAAGGAAACTGATTTTCTTTCCAAATAAGTGCTTCGACTTTGTCATTTGAAGTCGTGAAAAAGCCATGGCTAAAGCTACTACATCCACTAGTAATTCGTTCCTCCTTTTTCTTCTTTTAACACTTCAACCTGTTCAGGCTGTTCTACCCTCTCTCCCATGTAACGTGTAATACGATTGAAGTGCTCTGTTTCTTTAAGAAAACCAAGTAACAGGCCACTTTCAAAAATTGACCAAGATGCCTTACTCCGCTTTTAGGCTAACACTCTGTACTAACTTATATTTTTCTTTATATAAAACCTTTGGCATAAAAAATACATATATGGGTTAATTGATAAAGCAATTTGGTTGTGTTTTGACTTTGAATTCTTGATCACCAGTGGACTGCACTATTTAGATCCTATCGTTCATTTGTTTTTTATTCAAATCAGTCCTACATCCCAGGACCCATTTCCCTATCAATCATAATACCCTATTCCATATATTTTCTGGTAATAAAAATCATTCGGATAAAGCTAAAGTACAACAGCTGAAATCTTACTGTTGTTAGTTATCATATTCCTGCAATATTAAATTATAGTCCTCAAATTCCTTATAAAATTAAAATATGACCCGAAATATTTCTAAAAATTTTCACTTTGCCTTGAAAGAAACCTAAGATTAATGTCTATGACAGGACAGAAGTATATTTTAAGATAATTTATTATGGTTATAGGCTTGCCTTTTAGAAAAAGTTGACACTCCAATGTTCAAATTTCTATCGCATATCCTTGACGAGTTAACAATGCCCTTTTGCCCTTCACTTTTGGACACATGAAATTTAATAACACCAAAAGTTCCAAGTCCTCCCTTTTTCTTTGTTTTCTTTTTGAAGTGTAATATTGGTTTATGGGACCTACAGTTCTGGTTCCAATATGGGCCAAAAAGCAAACAACAAAAGCCGAATTTCAGCTATATTTGCTTGGTTACTTATTGGCTGCAATTAGCGCTGACTATATGAATTTGATGCAGGTGGGGGAAGAAGTGTTAGCGCTAGGAAAAATTGCAGGCCCAATAGTGTTGACAACACTGCTTATATACTCAAGATCAGTAATTTCTATGCTATTTTTGAGTCATATAGGGAAAGTGGAGTTAGCTGGAGGCTCACTAGCACTCGGGTGTGCAAATATAACAGGAAATTCAGTCATTAAAGGCCTGGCTATGGGAATGGATCCAATTTGTGGTCAAGCTTATGGAGCCAAGAGATTCTCACTTCTCAGCCAGATTTACCAGAAAACTTTGTGTCTTCTCCTGCTTGTTTCCATACCCATTTCACTTTTATGGCTAAATGTGGAACCCATCTTTCTGCGCTTAGGACAAGATCCTGATATCTCCAGAGTTGCTACAGTTTACATGCTTTTCTCCATTCCTGAATTGATAGCTCAAGCCGTTCTCCATCCGATGAGGGCTTTCTTAAGAACGCAAGGTCTCAGCGGACCTCTGACAATTGCTGCTGTTTGTGCCGTTGTCCTCCACCTTCCGATCAACTACATTCTGGCGATACATCTAAAGTTAGGGGTGAAAGGCGTTGCATTGGCTCTGGCTTGTAATACATTCAATTTGAACTTAGGCTTGGTGATTTATGTGATCATGTCGAAAACTTCTCTCAAACCTTGGCATGGGTTCACCACTCTCTCATTCTTTCAAGGCTGGCGGCCATTGCTGGGACTAGCAGTGCCTAGCTGCATTTCTGTGTGCTTGGAGTGGTGGTGGTATGAAATAATGCTGTTTCTTTGCGGCTTACTCAGCAATCCAGAGGCCAGTGTTGCAGCTATGGGCATCCTTATTCAAACAACAGCATTGTTGTATGTGTTTCCATTCGCGTTAAGCTGTAGTTTAACAACGCGTGTTGGCCACGCATTGGGTGCTGGCCAACCTTCTCGTGCCCAGTGGACAGCCATAATTGGCATCACCATGGCATTTGGTTTAGGACTCTCCGCCTTTGTTTTCACAACTATCCTGAAATCAATGTGGGGAAAGTTGTTCACGGACGAACCACAGATACTTGATTTGATTTCTACCGCACTTCCGATTGTAGGGTTATGTGAAATGGGCAACTCTCCTCAAACAGCTTCCTGCGGGGTCTTAACAGGGACAGCACGTCCTAAAGATGGTGCACGCATAAATTTATTTTCATTTTACCTTGTTGGATTGCCAGTTGCAGTTCTTGTGACTTTCAAATTCAAAGCCGGCTTCGAAGGTCTCTGGTTCGGGCTACTAGCAGCACAGATTTCCTGTGTGTGTTTGATGGTGTACATATTGATTCAGACGGATTGGAAGCACCAGGCTAAGAGGGCTGATGAACTGACTTTGGCTGCGGGAGACACAGAAGATTTAGAAACCGGCTTAATTGACAGCAGCTAACATTAATTCTCCAGAATTAAGTTGGCCAAAAGACAACGTTTTGACAGGTTTCAGGGGCAGACTAAAACATATAAATGAATACAAAACATCCCCCTTCCTGCAAGAAAATGCTGGCTCATTGATGTTCTTGACATTGAAAACAAAAAATTTGTTAAATCACTCTGTTACAGATCACTAAATGATTTTTTGATTCATGATCAACAATGCAGAAACTTTCTTTCATTGTATATTGCAAAAGAATGTTATCATCTCTTGAATGTATGCAGAACTGAGGACCATAAAACTGCAAGTGCCCTAAACATAGTACACTAATATTTGCAATAGAGACAATACCCATCTCATATTACCTTTGCTCATTTCTCAAAAAAAATTGAACGTTTGCATACTAATTAGCAAACCACCAAATCAGCAATTGTGAAGATCTGTATATGTGAATTCCGTTTGAGTTTCAGTTGCCCAAGTCTCAAATAAATAAATAATTGAGAAGGTCACATCAAAAGTAGGTAAATTACAAAGAAATGGAAGTTGAGATTGTTGGGTTGCCGACATGTCTTCCACTTCCACTAGACTCTCCTTCATATCCTTAGGATACATTTGGGGCTTTTCAAATTTGGAATTTGGAAGCAATCAAAACTTTAACTACTTTATCACCACGCATGTAAATAAGAGAAAATTTTAAGTAAGATAATTTTATTATATTATTATAATAATGCGACGAGACTATCAAATAAAAAAATAAAATTATAGATTAATAATAAATAAAAAAAATTTTAAAAATTTTATCGTCTAATTACACATAAGACTTATTAAATATAATTATCTCCTGTTACATTATCGTCCATTATTGTTTACACAAGTTTTATGATTGGGTTTAAATCATTTTCATCTCATCTTATTTTTACACTTTTTCTAGAAATAAAAACATTTTTTTTAAAAAAAAAAATGAATTCTTACAAAAGCATTTGTCTATAGCTTTTAGACTTTTTTGTGATAATTTTATATTTATTTGAACATTTAAGTTACCCTTCTTAAATTTACATTCTAATTTCAACCCTAATTAAAAAAGAAATAAATCCTTAAACATACCCTTTGAATTAAGGGCATGTTAGAAAGTATTTTATTATTTTATTATTTTTAGTGATTATTTATCATAAATAAATTTAAGGGTATCTTTGGAAATAACACTTAAGATCATTAAATTTATTTTTAAATAGTTTATTTTATTTTATTTTTGTGTTTATATTATATTGTTTAATTGAAATATATGAAGTTACCTTTAATAATTAAAAATATTTTTATTAACATTTTCTACAAAATATAAATCACGATCAAAGAGAGTTGCCCTTTGTTTGACATTTTGTTGCCATTGACTTGTTTTACAAAGCATGTTTTTTGTTGGAAATATTTTTCTATATTTTAATGCAAATGTGATATATTTTATATTATGTTATGAGATAATAACATTCAAATCCCTTACTAATTAAATTTTCATAAATAAGGAAATATTTTATTTATTTTCACCAAATAAGTCATTTAACTTTTATTAAAATAACTGAAATATCCTTTAGCATTAAGTTATATATAAAGATAGGCGAATTTAGTTTGGATTGGTTTTAGTCCAAAATTTAAATTAATTTAAAATCGTCGGTTTGAATTTAAGTCAAATCGATCCAAACTGATAATAGAAAACAAATCGATCTAATCCAAATTAATAGTTGTCGGTTTGAATAAGTTTAATTTGTTGGTTTGAGTATATTATTATTATTATTATTATTATTATTATTTTGTAAAATTTTTCATAATTTTATTTTTTAGATAAAATTTTTATAGTCTATTAAATTCTTAATATTTTGACAATTCATTTAACATACTTCCATTTTTCTTATAAAACTTTCAAATATCAACACATACGCTCCAAAATATTTACTATTTTTTCTTGACAAAAATTTCAAATGTACCTACGCATTTATCTCTCACAAAACTTCACTAATAATCAAATATTAATAATTGATTTTAGAGAACAAAATTGAATTTTTCAGGAACAATACAAATAATTGAGGGTAAATAAACCATATTACTTTACTTAACATCTAGTTGTAATTTTTAAAGAAAAAAAAAACATAAAATTCCTTCAATGTTAATAGATTTTAAGAAAATTCACCAAGATCAAAATTTTTTTAGTTAAAATAAAAATTCAAACAAGTAATATTTTAAAAATTTTAAAGTATATTAGTTCGGTTCGATTTTTCTAATTTGAACTAAATTTAAACCATAAATTGAATCGACAACTATTAATATGATTTTTTTTCAAACTAAAATCTAACCAATATATTTTTAAACATATCCAAATTATCGGTTTATTTCAATTCAGTTTAATTTTGCCCACTCCTAATTATATATTTCTATAATGCGTAGTCAAAATTTAATATTATAAATAATAATTTGGTCATTTAAATAAAAATTAGGAACTTATTTGACAATAATAAAAAAACTATATCTTTATTTGCAAAAATACCATAATATAGGGATGTTATTTTTCCAATTTCTGTCGGTACCACACAACAAGCCACGTAAGTCTGAGAAGCCGAAATCCGGCACGCCCACCAAAGTGATAATAACCATTAAACCCCTCAAAAGTGCTTTTTTCCATTTAGGTCAAAAGCACTACTTCCTCCCTAATTGGAGCTTTGAAAAACTCGAAGCCATTTGGTGCACCATCTTTATTTATTTATAATTATTTAATGGTTTTTATACAATAATTTTTTTATTATTTTAATAAATATTAATACGTTATATAATTAATAATAAATTAATAATTTTTTAATAATTTTAATTTATATTATAAATTAAAAAACAAAATATTCATACACTGATATCATTCACACACGAACGAATCTTGTGAATGTTAGAACAATCATCTTGTCCGAATCGGACGATCAATGGCTGAAGCGGGACCACGTATAGATATTTGTTGGTCCCCATATCGTGCAACAGCTACGTGGCAGAACGTCATGCTTCTTGCAGAAAAGGCCACTTTAGCCGAGCCAAGAGAAAAATGTAGCCGAGCCGAGTCGAGTCGAGCCAAGAAAAGGAGATCAGTTTGTGTGCATACGAGAGCTCCAACTAAGCGTCCGTCCTGGACCAAGAACGTCCAAATCGCTGATGCAACGAACGCATAAGGCATCATTTCTGTGCTCTCCACGTGTCGTCTGTTTATTGGCTAGACAATTTTCTTCTAACATTAACTCCCTTCTCTGCTTTTCCCATTTTGTTTCGTATTTCCTCCGCTTTTTTAAAACACCCGGTCGGAACGGACGTTCGTAATATCTTTTTGGTCGCCGGGAAAAAAAATTAGACGGAGATACGGTGGAATTTCTCCGGAAAATTCAAAATAAGATTCAGTAAATTCTTAAACTGTGGCGTCGTTTTCTATTTGTTGTTTCAGATGATGATGATGCTGATTACGAGAAGAAGGTTCTGATTTTAGCGTGGACTGTAAGTTGCCTTTTTTTCTTTTCTTGTTTTATTTGTTAGAGCTTCTTCTTCTTCTTCTTCATACGAAACTGCTGCACTAACGACGCCGCTTCAAAAATTTGTTAAGCTCAGAGCAGAGAGGTGTTATTCAGCTGAAATTTTTTTTTCCAGGATTAATCGGTGAGAATTTTTATTTTTTTATTTTTTTGGGAACTTTTTGGCGTTTCTGGATGGTTTATTTGGGAAGTGAAGTAACAGTGATTAGAAAAACTGGGTTTTGGTTCGGTGGTAGAAGGATGTTGATGAAATTTAAAGAGATAATGTTAATTTCAAGCTGATTTAGTTACTAATTTTCTGTATATTAAGGAAGTGGATTGAAGGGGAAAAAAATGAGGAATTCGGGCATAGTGTGAGGATGCAACTATGAGTTACAGCAACAGTAATAAGAACAGAGTAGGAGGAGAAGAGGGGGAACGACTGCAGCGCCAGCATGTTTTGCGGAGTTCTGTCGAGGAAGAAACTAGAACCCTCGTGAAAAATGGATCCATAACGGCCCCGCAGTTAACCATCGATCAAAGTCTGTTGGTTGACCCTAAAGTATTATTTATCGGTTCCAAAATTGGTGAAGGAGCTCATGGCAAAGTTTATGAAGGAAGGTCAGTGTCAATTCTACTTCTTTGGTTTAAATTAATTAATGTTACTTCTGTGTGTATATAATCATGCAAAAATTTTTAAAAAAAAATCTTTGAAATTTTCTGTGATTAAATAAAGGTTTCTAATATTTGCTTGAATTTATAACAATACTTTTAAGTTGTTTTAGACAGGATGTGCTTGCCTGTCATGGGAAGATTTGTAAGCTACAGCTTGCTGGATTATTGTACTCTGCCAGTGACTTGTTTAGTTGTTTTTTTAAGGTGAAATGTGTAATGATACTGCGATTTGTGATTATCAGGAGAACCTAGTGTGTGATGCATATAGGATTGTCATTTTTTTTTCCTTTATATTTTTGTAAAAATATGTGGGTTTTGCCTACCGGGGAATAAATTGCAGTTGTTGATTAGTTTTAGTTCACTATATTTGGCATTTGAGATGTATTGTATTGAATTCATCATTCTTCCGAAATGGGTTTGTATTTGTTTAGATATTATTCTTCATCCTTTGATGGTAAAGTTTTCATTTTTCTGTTTACTGTGAGCTGCCACTGCAAACAATGTCATGAAATGAATTGTACTGTTGGGCCAGCACACTGTGTGTGTAAAATTAGTTTTGTCTGGCAGCTGGTGTCTTGGTTATATAGGCGTAGTCTAATACTTTTCCAGGTATGGCGATCGAATTGTTGCCATCAAAGTTCTCCACCGTGGGAGCACTTCAGAAGAAAGAACTGCACTCGAGAATCGTTTTGTTCGTGAAGTTAATATGATGTCAAGAGTAAAACATGAGAATCTTGTCAAGGTGAGAGTCAAAATCAAGTATGTTTGTAGGTTTACTTATATATATTTGTACATTTACTTTTGCAGGGAGATTATAAGTGTCATAGACTCATGGTTGTTTAGCTTTGATGCTTGTACCCAATCTTTTCATATGTCTATTATATCCATTTTACTGATCTTGTTATGTTTTCTGCCTTCATAGTTTCTTGGAGCTTGTAAGGATCCACTAATGGTGATAGTGACTGAGCTATTACCAGGGATGTCACTGAGGAAGTATTTAGTTAGCCTTCGTCCCAATAAATTAGATCTTCTTGTGGCTTTAAATTTTGCTCTTGACATAGCTCGAGCAATGGATTGTCTGCACGCCAATGGGATTATACATAGAGATCTCAAACCCGGTACCTCCCCAGTATAACTTATCTGTGTAATAGAATATTATTTGTTAATGTTTGTTATATTCCTATAAGCTTCAATAGGGGGTTCTCTGGTGATTCCTTTGTTTATAGTGACATTTGGAATACAGAGGCAGCACTGAGTTCTCTACCTCCTTTTTTCCACTTGTTTCGTTTAATGCATATGATAAGAACAAATGTGGTAACCAAGAGCTTCATGTACATGGTTGTTGCATATCCATAGATGCATTAACTGATTATTTTTTAGTAGGGATGATTCACACTTGCAATTTTGATATAAATCCCTGCTACTGAAAGCAGAATGTCAATTGTAATTCCTTGGATCCCATAATGCATTTAATGCAGTTCAAGCTCAATGTCTAATTCTAACTGTAATTTATGAATACAGACAATTTGTTGCTGACCTCAGATCGTAAGTCTTTGAAGCTTGCGGATTTCGGTCTTGCAAGAGAAGAATCTGTGACTGAGATGATGACTGCAGAAACTGGGACGTACCGCTGGATGGCTCCTGAGGTTTGTTGCGCTTTTCTATGAGCTATCTTCAGATTTTGTTTGCACAAATTGTTCCTTTTTTCTCTCTATGTTGGTTACAAAGTAGAGGGTTCTTCCCAAACTTTTATGCTTAGAAGTCATATCATATATGTGGTGCAATTCTAAGGTTCCACACTGCCTCGTGGTGCTGCTACATACATATATATATTATCTCAATTTTCCTTCCTATAAATTGGAAATGGTTGACATGTATTGTTTGTGAAGATGTAACTTATGTGTAAAAGTTCAGGCATATCTGTCTTTCTATTGTTACCACTACCATTTCTTTTCCTTTTGCTGCAATGCAATCATGTGGTTAGATTTCTGATTGCACAAGACACTGAAGTACAAACTCTGGGACAGCAGTAAGACTTGAGGATTTGAGTTGAGATGTTGAACTGGTTGGCTTTCTCTGTTACTCTGCATCAGAGAAACTAAGGATTTACTTGCACTTTTCCTGCACAATTGCCACTCTTTTACCAACAATCTACATGTGTCTTTGCAGTTGTACAGCACTGTGACATTGCGTCAGGGGGAAAAAAAACATTACAATAACAAGGTTGACGTCTACAGCTTTGGAATTGTCTTATGGGAACTGTTAACCAACCACCTGCCATTTGAAGGCATGTCAAACTTGCAAGCTGCTTATGCTGCTGCTTTTAAGGTGGAAGAATCGATATGCGCCATACTTCTGTATTGCATTTGGTCATTATATAGAATAAATATTGAAATTAATATTTTGCTAACATGATAATTGTTGTTGTCTGAGAATGCAGCAAGAGAGGCCTAGACTTCCAGAGGATATATCCCCTGATCTTGCATATATCATACAGTCATGTTGGGTTGAGGACTCTAACTTGAGGCCAAGCTTCAGTCAGATCATTCGCATGCTCAATGCCTTTCTCTTCACGCTCATTCCGCCATCACCATCACCATCGCTTCCAGAATCTGACACCAGTGAGACGGCAGCAACAAGTAATGGGACTATGACTGAGTTATCTGCTCGTGCAAGAGGAAAGTTTTCTTTCATTCGCCAACTGTTCACTGCTAAGAGGACAAAGAACTCACAATGAGTGGGTAAATTTTGGATAATTTTCTTTTTGTTCCAATTCAAAGAAAGTTGGCATGCAATAGTAGGTATATATTTTAGTGAATCTCTGGTTTATTATCCTAATGACAATGATTAGCTGACGATGCAAAATGTTCAATAGAAATGATGTTAATGAGGGAACTCATTGGGAAAATAAAGAAGACGAATAGAGGATCATTTACATGGCTAGCTGTAAAGGAGAGACATGGTTTTGGACTCTTCTCTGATCATATCAATTTTACCTCATTTCAAAACTGTGGTTATAATGCAATTTAGCAAATTTATCTTCAGTTTATGGACAATTAAGTTAAGAAATATCTGTTTCAAGTTGCCCAAGATTAAATACAATTGTCCTGAACACAGTTTTTTACCTGTATAATTTTTGTTGTTTTCCAGTTTAGTAATCTATATTTCTATGACATGTAATGACAACATGTTTGAATGCTTTAAACACTCAATTGTGTGTATCAAGATGCTTCGCTTCTCATTTTAGTTCATGCTGGGCGCTTGTTTCGTTGCTCAAGGTTAGGTTCCGAGTATGTAAAACTATGTAAAATTTTCTCTTAACAGCTCCGGTACTGTTCTATGAAGAAATGTTCACCCGGGAGTTTGCCTCCTCAGATGGTGTAGAGTTTCCATTTACCTCTTCTCTTATGCTGAAGGTATTTTTTGCCTTTGCTCCTGAATGAAGAAACATGAAATCCCAGAGTTTGGCCGACAGGAAGAGTAGTAAGTACATCTTTATAGGAAATTGGAATTAAATTTAATATCTATATTCTGTTATGATTGTCACTTGCGATTGAAACAAAAACACCTTGTTTTTTTCATGCTACGTTACATAAAATATGTTGAAGTCAAAAACTCATAGCTAAGCTTTTCATTCATAAGATAAGTTATTAAGAAAAAAGAAAATAATGGACGGCATGACTAGAGAAATAGAAGAATCAAAGTTTTGTTCTTCATTCTTGTTGGATGGAGTAAACGACCCGTACTTTGGAAGTTTCTGAGCAAATTTGTACAAAGTTTCCCAATCGTAATCATAAAGTCGTTAATTAATCAAACCTGAATTATTAAAATTAGACTTGTCATACTTGAGAAAGTCATTGATTGAACACATGCAGGCATAAATGTTTGATTTCTCACTGTAAATGAGATGGGCGAAAACTTACAAACGACTGTTTTAATTTAGAGTGGACTACCTGACAATTTTTCCTGAAAAAAAAAAATGGACAACTCAGATATTTCTGTCTGCTTCCATGTCTGTCATGTGCTCTATTTGCAGAGAATGGGATAGCTTGTTTGCTATGCAATGCACATGATTGAGTGAACTTGGAGATTTTACAGAGGATATGACAAAGTGGTCACAAGTCTTAATCAGAAGTACCTTTGTTAAATAATTCTTGAAAAGTTAGGTAAATTAAGATGAAAAGAGAGTCTTTTAACATTAAATTGTGGTTATAAACATGAAATTTGATGAATTAATATCAAATATTCAACCTAAAATTAGAGAAATTGAGCAACTAAACCCATGAAATATAATATTTGAGTGATTGTTGACGTACTTCTGGTTTCCTGACCTAAACCCAAAACCATGATTCTTCTTGGTTTAATCGAACCCTAATTATAAAATTATTTTCAGACCCAATCACTGTCACCGGGGACCAGGAATTGGAAGTAAACTAACGAGTTTTTTTCTTCCTTACATGGAGACCGTTGGATGAAATTTTTGTCCAAAATCTAAAGCAATTCAACGGTCAACATTTTGAGACAAACTAACACGCCAAATGTAAAATATTCTTCTCTAAGAGTCAATGTCTAAGAAGTTGCCGAGAATGGAAGAAAAGAGAGGATCGTTTCGTACGCACGGTAGAGAGTGATTATAGATACAGCAGATTAGATTATCTTTTCAATTTGATTCAAGATCTAGAGGAGATTCAAAGCACAATTCATGAATTCTTCATCGTATTTCGTTCCGTGTCTTATTCGAGGATTTCTACAAGTGAACAGTTTTATCGTCATGATCAAGTACCCAACTTAAACGAAGAATTGGGTTTTTAATTTTGGTTTGTTTCAGAAACTGGGTCAGTTTCTGATTTCTAGAATTTTGAAGATTTGGTGATGAAAATGGGTGAAAATGCAGCAGCTTTGCACACAGCTGTAAACTCAGTACAGGCACTTGGGAGAGGTTTTGATGTGAATTCTGATACAAGATTGTTGTACTGTAAAGGAGTTGCAGGTTCTAGAGTAGTTGAGGTTGATGAAGAACACAACAGGGATCTGTTTTTGTATGATAACATAGTTGTGCCTAATGTTTCTCGAGACATTAAGAACTCTCAAGAGTCTATGGGGCGACAGAGCCCTGGGGTTTGCACTTTTCATGAGGTATGTTTATGTTTATTTTCTATCTTAATTGTTTGTCTAGTTTATGCACTGTGTTTTGCTGTCCAAGTATTGGTTTTTGTTGTCTTATTTGCTGAGTTTAGGGTTAGGTCTTTGAGAATTGAGTTTAGGTTATGCTTGAAGTGATGCTGATTTTTTTAATTTTCAATTATTTGGTTGTTTTGGATAGGTGAGATTGATCTTGAGGAGGAAAAAAATGTAATAGTGTTGAATAAAAATATACAAAGAATGATTTACAAATGATTAATTTGAAGTTTATAAATAATATGTTCTTATAATCGCCTGGTCAATCCAAGGAGAAATGATTCTAGTTAAGTGCTTTGCCTAAGTTAATTTCTGTTATATTAATACTTAAACATAACTTTATTTCCGTTGGTGATTCATATTTGTAATGCGTTGAATTGGTATATTAGATGGCTGCTCTTTAACAAGAAACGTTAGGGTTCTAGTTATGCATATAAGCTGCTGCAGCAGTTGAGTTGAACTCAACCTTATGTTTCTAGGACTATTGTACTTGTGAGGAAAATAATAAAGGTTAGTTGGCTTACGGATTAATCTTGAACAAACTTGCATTACGGTAGGCATTGTGCAGCTATAGCAACATAGTACTTTGAAAATATATGCAAAATACTGTTTCATGAAGATTTGATATGTGATGAAATTCAATGATGAATGACAAAGAATCAAGTTCGGATTACTGATAAGAATTCTGTGACACTGGTTTCAGAATGTGGCATGGACACAATAGCCATATTTGGCTGGTGGGTGAACTTGGTTCAGTTTGTGAGGGTGGTTGTTTAGTTTAGAAGCGGCCAAATGTACATTAATTGACATTGAGTTGGAGTATCTTAATTTCTTTTTAATGAAAGTTGGCTTACATATGAGCCAGTTGCAACCAAACATAGCTTGCCCACTTCAAAACTTGGCATGGCTTGGTGTTGCCATGGAGGAAATTGGGCAGTGGGTGGGAAGAGGGAGAGGGTGAGGGTGAGAGGAATTGCAAATTCTGTTGTCATCAGGATGGAATGCACAACGAATAGAAATTGTTTTTTTTTGTTGAATTGAAGAGTGTTAAATAGCATATTTTAAATACTTTATATTGTTTTATTTCATTCGAACATACTTCTTGCAATCAATGTCCACAGATGTTGGAGTATTTCAATCAGAAAGCTAATCTCTCTGGAGGTTTTCCCCTTGGTAATTTCAATGTTGCATTTAACTTCACTGGTTCAAAGCATATTGATGCTGCAGCCACAAAGACATTATCTATGGATGGGTTTTATATTCCACTTGCCAAAGTTGAGCTTAAAACTCCACTAGTCTTGCAAGAAAATGTAAAACGAGCAATCCCAGCATCTTGGGACCCCCCATCTCTGGCAAGGTATGAATATTTTGAATATTGTAGTCACAAAGAGGAAAATATTGATAACATAACTTGTAATTGTACCCAACTATTTTTTTGTTGTTGCCAGCTTTATTGAAAATTTCGGGACTCATGTTATCACTTCTGTAACTATTGGTGGTAAAGATGTGATATATGTTAAACAACATCAGCCATCACCTTTGTCAACCATGGAGATTAAAAACTATGTTCAGGATGTTGGAAATCAGAGGTTCTCGGACAAAGATAATGATACAAGTTCAGGTCAAATGAAATTGAAGGATAAGGCTAGTTCCAGAATATTTCTTTATATATGATCTTCCTTCCATATGGTGTCACGACTTCTTAATTCCTTGGGACTTACTCTATAAACTTTTGAATTGTTCAGGATCCTGGCTTATTCATCAGCCAAGGAATATACCCTCAACCTACAAGTGCGCCGTATCTTACTGGGAAAGAAGTATGCTAACTTCCTGATATTATTCTCAAAATTCCCATCTCACTTGATATGCTAATGAAATATTTGCTCTTTCAACAATTTAAATTGCCATGAAGTCTTGAACTCAGAACTTTCTGGAATTCTCATTGATGCAGGATGTTACAGTCATTTTTCGGAGGAGGGGAGGAGACGATCTGGAACAAAACCACGCCCAATGGGCAAGAACTGTCCATCTCTCTCCGGATGTCATTGAGATGACTTTCTTCCCTATCACTGCTCTCCTTGATGGGACAACAGGAAAGGAGCATCTGACTCGTGCTATCAGTCTATATCTTGAATGTAAGACAGTTGAAACTTTATCATTGAATGTTGGATTCTTGTATCTAAATGCTCTTTGTTAATAATTGTAAAAATATTCCTAACTGTAAGCTCATAAAATTTTCTGGACAGACAAGCCTCAGATTGAAGAGCTGAGATATTTTCTAGAGTTTCAGATTCCTTGGGTATGGGCTCCTGTACACAGCAAGATTCCTGGACAACAGAGGAAGGAACCCGTTTGCCCATATTTGCAATTCAGCATGATGGGGCAAAAGATTTATGTCAGCCAAGAGCAGGTAAAAGTTTTATGGGCTCTGTGTGTATGATGTTAGATAGTAACCGGTTGTTTTAAGGAAATCGAATAATGTCATTGCATTTGATATAGCAACCAGAACTTTTGGCTGGTGTTTCCCATCTTCTGTATGAGAATCTTTGTTTACCTAATAATTTGTTCAGTCTGACCCTTTTGAGTACTTTAATGAATGAAATTATCTCCATAACTGTTAAATCTGAATTACCCATATTGTCATTTATGAACTGAAGAGCTGGCCAACCTTTTCAATAAAGTTTTGCCTTTTCACTTTGGCTTTATGTGCATGCAGATATCAGTCGGTCGTAAGCCTGTTACAGGCTTGCGATTATGCCTGGAAGGAACCAAGCAGAATCGATTAAGCATTCATCTTCAACATTTAGCATGTCTTCCCAAGATTTTAGTTCCATACTGGGACACCCATGTGGCAATTGGTGCTCCCAAGTGGCAGGGACCTGAGGAGCAAGACAGTCGATGGTTTGAAGCTGTAAAGTGGAAAAATTTTTCTCATGTGAGCACCGCACCAATCGAGAACCCTGAAACCTTTGTTGGTGACCTAGCTGGTGTCTACATAGTCACAGGAGCTCAACTCGGAGTATGGGATTTTGGGTCAAAAAATGTCTTGTACATGAAGCTATTATATTCTCGGTTACCAGGCTGCACCATACGAAGATCCTTGTGGGACCATTCCCCAAATGATAAGTCTAAGAAAGTTACTACCGTAGGAATCACCAGCACTGGTGATTCTAGTACAGGTTCAAGAGTAAACAGAGAGGGCAACAAGTTGGCAAAGTTAATTGACATGTCTGAGATAAGCAAAGGTCCGCAAGATCATCCAGGTCATTGGTTGGTTACCGGCGGAAAGCTTGGAGTGGAGAAAGGAAATATTGTTTTGAGAGTAAAATACTCCTTGCTGAATTATTGAGTGTATTGAGATGGTTTATGAATGATAATGTGCAGGAAAAGGAAAGTGGTTTTAGATGCTTAATGATTTTATGTTCATCATGCTTGTAAACAGTTCCAGTTTGATGAACCAGGCTGAGTGGGTGAGGAATGTGTATCTAGGTGGTTTTTGGACATGTAGTTTCTTCCAATTTTGGTGGCAAATTCTGTTTTCTTGAAAATTCTGTGAAGTTGTAGAAAATGTAGGTTTCTTCTCAAGTGATGAAGTGATATAGAGATCAACCCTAAAATGATTGTTCATATATTTGACAAAATAATAGGACTCCTCCTTTCTTCTTCAGTTCCTTTTGCTTGTTCTTGTTTTGGATTTTTTTTTTCCTGAAAAAGGTCAAGGATTCTCAATTGCAAGGAATCTAGTTTTTATGCCCATTAACTCTGTTTAGAAATTCAAATCATTCAATTTGGGCAAAAATTCAGTTCAACATGAGAGATTTGCAAGTGCAGAAGCCAATATACGAAATAATTCTTTCAGATGTGAACAATTACCATGTCAAAGATGATTCGAGTAAACAAAATAATACCATTAAAGTTATCATAAACTGATATTTTTCAGAGGATTTTACTTGAGGTTCGAAATTGCTGACTTGGGGGCTATGACTTATTGAGCTTAACTTGTACACCAGATATTTTCCCAAACAAATCTTATGACTCCTTTCGTTTTACACAAGGCACTCTATAACAGAGAAAAAGGCAGCAGAAAGAAAAAAGAAATGAACCAGTTTTAGCATTGTCAACATAACGGAATTTGCTTGTATTGTAAAATATAATTAATTTTTTGTGAACTTTGTTACCTGTGACATGAACAATTCCAACCGCCATTGCGTTGGACAAACCATAATTCAAAGCACAAAAATTGGTAGCAGTGATGGTGATGGTGCCAATTGTGGATCGTTTGTGCAACGAATCTGATAACATACACCGCAGCCCAAACCATTGTCAAGAAAGTTGTGCTTAGAGCTGTAGTATTTGTCCCATAACCTTGACTGTACAAATTTTGATACACACAAACTCCCCCTAGAATTACATACCCGCAAAAATCTTGTAAGACAAACAATAATAAACAGAAAGTGAAACACAAATGCAAAAGATATAGCAAAAGAGAAGAACTTAATTACCCATTGTAGCAGAAACATCACTCTTGCCACAAAATGTAGCCAATCACCATAAAATCTCCGTTAATGGCATCAACACAAATGTTAGTGTAGACAAAACAAGAAACTAACGAAATTTTCATGGCTTTCAAGTTGGTGGAATCTAATTTTGTTTTGCTCACAGTAAGAGGCTTGAGACAATAGATAAAGAGGCAGAAGCTATTTATACAAAGGGAGAGATGAGAGGAGGTGAATTTGTGTATGAGCAAGTGCATAATTACATTATTTTTTGTGTTCTTTTTCTATATATATGGAAGGGTCAACATTGCTTACTAAACTAGTCATATCCTTCAGCACAGCCCTGGCTATAATGTCAATGAGATAACATACCCATTTGCCTATGGATACATCTCTTGCAAATTTTACTATTGACTTTTAACTACAAATCTTCATGCGGATGGCTCTCGGAGTGATCTTCTCCTCTATTTCTAAATCCATATCAAGTTCAACTCCATCGATTTAAATCCCCCGTTCAGGCAATATGGTAAATCTTTGTAGGTGAAGCAAGTAGTTAGGGAGCATAGGCTGTAATCGATTATGCTCTGCAATTACAAGGCCAACAAATTTATGCATATTTTCCCAGGATTCAATATCCTGAAAGAGTTTCTGTACCCGAATTACTGTACAATTTGATAGGACTGATCGAGTAAACATGAAAAAATAGAATGTTGAAGGGTTCTGTATTAAAATTACCATAGAATACTGATATTTATTAGCCAGTACCATTCCCATACTCTGTTTTCAACTGAGTTTGAGTTGGGATTGAATGTACTTACAATACAAAAGTTGCTAATTGGTTACATAATTACTTATCATAAATGAAAAAAATCAAACCATCTTCACATACAAAGTCAAGCGGGTGCCATTTTTTGCCACCTCTGCATAAACACCTCGATCCTTACTTATTCCTTTACGTATAAAATAGGTTTAAGAAACTATTTAAATTTTCTAAAACTGACCTCCTTGGTAAGTTTGTCCGAATTTCCAATTAGTCGGCACAACATTGTAACTGGTAATAGTTCTGCCATCGCTTGTGGTAATTTTGAAAGAGAGGCTTTGTCCATTCAAATAAGAATTACTCTGCCAATTTTGTCCCCAATTTCTTGACATTGTTTGCCATCTAGTTTTAGATCCCTTAATTGATACAGACTTTACATCTCCTGCACCTCCCACATTTGTTATCAATACCAAGTTAAAATATGAATGTCCATTAATGGTGAATCTTATGCCTCCTTTCTTCACACACGATACCCTACATCCAAAACAAAAGAAAAAAAAAATGAACTTGTTTTTAACATTGTCAAGATAAGAATTTGATTGAATTGCAAGCAATAATCAAAAGTTTTGTAAACTTTGTTACCTTTTGAAGAGGACAGGAACAATTCCAGCTCGATATTGTGCAATGCGTAAGAAAGCAGGCTGAGCCAAATCAAAATGTTGTAGAGGAGGATTACACCAACCACCATTGTCGTTCGACAAAGCATTATTCGGTGGACAAAAATTGGTGGCAGTGACAGTTATGGTGCCGGAGAGGCACCATTTTGGATCATTTATGCAGCGAATTTGATAGCATGCACCACAACTTAAGCCATTGTTAAAAAGAGCTGTGCTTAAAGCTGCAGTATTTGTCCCATAACCCTGGCTATACAAATTTCCATATCCACATGCTCCACCTAGAATTAATACCCACAAAAATCTCGTTAAGACAAACAATAATAGACAAAAAGGAAAGATATATACAGATGATATAGCAAAGAAGAAGTTATTATTACTCACCCATTGTGCCAGAAGCATCGCTTCCGCCATAAAATGTGGCGTGTCCAAGTTGCCAGCCACCGTAATCTCCGTTAGTCACACGAAGACATAAGCTGAAGAGAAACGAAACGAGAAACAGCAAAATTTTCATTGCTTTAATGGCCATTATCTGCTAATCTGATTGCTAATTACAGCACGTGTAATGAAGAAATTATGAGTTTCAAGTGAGGCTTGATGAGAGAGACGAAGAAGCAGCTGCTATTTATACACAGAGGTGAGTAATTTAATTAAGCAGAGGGAGTAG
This sequence comes from Cedrela odorata, assembly GCA_035584115.1. Taxonomy (NCBI): domain Eukaryota; kingdom Viridiplantae; phylum Streptophyta; class Magnoliopsida; order Sapindales; family Meliaceae; genus Cedrela; species Cedrela odorata. The sequence continues at coordinate 91,482 of JAXCLQ010004902.1, forward strand.
GAGGAGAAAGCGGCCATCACGTTAGTGCCGACCAAACTGTTCAATGAAATAAATTATGTTCTTAAAATAAAAAATGCTAGCATCATCATCCAAAGACAAAAGTACATGCATACGTTATCAAATACGGCCTAATTCTCTCTTCTCATTACTATTCACCAGTCACGACGTGCATTATATTTTTCAACGCCGTCGTTTTATTATTTCTTAATTTTTCTTTCCCAATTTTCAATTCAGTTATACCATTTTTTTTTTCGTTTTGACTTTTTTTTTTAAATTTAAATAAATAAGGAATGTCGGAATATGATAATAATTTTGACTGATTAAGATTTTGCTTGTAATTTTAGAATTTGAGTCTAATATTAATTAATTATAAATTAAATTTTACAGATTTAACATATCGTATGTATCGATATAAGTAGCAATATGAGTTATACAATTATTCGATACGAATTTGAAGTAAATAAATGAATTTAATTTAAAAAATTTGACACAAATATTAAATGAATCGTATTCATATCACTAACCTGTTCAATAATCGTGTCGTATTCATATTTGAACTATTAAATTTATTTAAGATACGAATTATAAATAAACAAATGGATTGTAAATGAATTTGTATTATAAACGAATAAAAAGATCATTTCAATTCGTTTATGATTCTTTTATCTCAAACAAATAAATAAATTATAAATAAATTCATATCATAAACAAATAAAATAATTATCTTAATTAGTTTATAATTCATTTATATTTTATTTATTATTCATTTATTAATTATATTTAAATGAATCGTATTTAAATCATTCGTTTAATAAACAGATTGTATTTATATTTGATATTCTTAATACGATTAATAAACGAATTAAAATTAAAATTTATTTAACGTGATATGAATATAACACAATATAAATACAATATAATAATTTAAATTGTTATCTATATTTGTCGGTCTTCTGGATCATCTTTACTTATTGATTCGATAAAGGATATTTGATAATTATAAATATTATGTACTGAAAAATAAAATGAAAATTTGAATAATCAGCGTAGAGTTGTTTGAATTTTCAAAGGTCACGGGAGCAAATGATAAGATTGTTAGTTGAACTTAGAACGTGCAGAGACACGTCAGCTAACAGTTGGACGGTTTTGTGTGACATGTGAGCGATATCATTGGGGTCGTTGACATGCTGACCGACCAAATATGGAGTTTTTGTAAGGAAGGTGATGACGTGTCAATGCTTGGTTGTATTATTGTATTAGCAGCCCGTGGGTTTCATCATGCCGTCGCTGATATAAATGGATATCAATTATTGATTATTATCACAACCGAAATAAAAGGCTTTTAGTATGATCCCATTTAATATTATTCATTACGTGACGTTTAATGCAAACAGTTCCTACAATTATTTAAAATATATTTATGTTTAAATTGATTTTTTAAAAATAAAAATAAAAATTTTAATAATTAAAAAATTTTAAGATATGTCCGGTATTATTTTTAAACCGATATTTTTATAAAAAAAATTAAAAAAGATTAAAAAAAAATTCAATTATTGCATTTTGGATATGAGAATACGTTAAGTATTATATTTTAAAAATTATATTATAAAAATAGATAATTTGATTTGGATAAAAAAAGTATTTTATTATTTATTTTGTAAAATAGATAAAATAACTTTAAACTATTTTATGATTTTATGTTATAAATGTATAATTTATATTTTTTATTTTATAAATTTAATTTTAATAAAATAATAAAAGGCATATTTTTCGTTTAAATTTGTAAAATAAAAATAAAAATAACAGCCATCAAAGATTGGGTGTTTTTAGAACATAAGTGGGGCTAATCACTAATTCTGTTCACTGGGCCCAAACTAGAACATTACAGGTTATTTGTAGGAATGGGGGCGACTAGTTCAGTAGTTCAAGTATAATGGGCCGTGGCCCATCATTGATGTACTTGGTAGTTCATTTCCAAGTGTGTAACTCATTTTTCACCATCTTTTTCATGTATCCATGGACTGTAAAAAGGAAAATTTACTAGACAAAGACGCTATATTGATGTACCTCTCTATCTTCTTAAATCATCTGTGTCGTTTCGTCACATAAAGTCAGTGATATTTGACGCCCCAAATTTCAGCAATTCAGCTTTCCTAAAAAAGGATACAAAATTTTTCCATTACAATTTAGACCTCCTTTTCTTTGCCCCAGTTATCTGCCGGCCCAATTCTTATGATTTGTAGCAATAGAGCTACAGGTATTGGTGATAATTTTACTAAATTTGTTACTATTTAATT
>JAXCLQ010004902.1:100670-116248 GCA_035584115.1 Cedrela odorata
TGATATTGGTTACCACAAGAGGCCATTGATAAGGGAAAGGACTAATGGAAAGACAAGACGGAAAATGTAATATTGATCAGATTTCACCCATTAATCAGACGGTGTCCATCTTCCTGCCATTTGACATTGGTAGTACATCATCTAGATCCTTCAGTGAGTCCTTCCGTGTTTATATAATTGGATAAAGAGGCTTTCTTAGGGCATAAAGACCCACAGCTAACCATAAATTTCTGTTGAGTGAGAAATAAGTTTGTTTTCACTTGCACATCCTTTCTGCAAAAGCAACCACCAAATCACCCGAAACCTAGCTAGTTAATATACATACGATGTCTCGATCTCCCCCCACACTTCTTCCACGAGGCGGATGCAATGACGGCTTCGATGATGATGGTCGCCCAAACCCAACTGGTACTTCTTCTGTTTCTAACTTTAAAGCAAAACGCTGCTACAAGAAATTAGACTTTCGTGGTGGTGCTAGTAGTGATATTTTGATGGTATTAGTGGTGCTAGGACTACATTCCCATGATTGTTTTGTTGGCGGAATTTAGAGGAGAGTCCATTCTTATAATGCATATGCACAAATATATACATGCATTTTCTTAAAATTTGAATCATAAATGGTCTGTACAAAGATGGAGAATTCTTCTGTTTCCCATTTTCTTTCATATGTTTTATTTTGTCTTTTATCCTGCAGGTGCCCTTTGGACTACAACTGTTCGCATAGTAACAGCTCTGATAGGACCTGGGATTCTGTTATTTCCATGGGCTATGGTTCATCTTGGATTGATTTTTGGACCAATTGTGACTTTGTTTTTCTCATTTCTGACTTGCCTCTCTACTCTTCTTCTTGCGGCTTGTTACCGATCTGGAGGAAGCTCCACTTACACGGATGCTGTTAAATCCAACCTTGGTAATAAAATTTGATTGTTAATCTATCAATTTTACAAGTAGTTATGGTTATTTCTTCATCTTCTCCTTTTTGAACTTTCAGGTGCAACTAAGAGCATTATATTTCAGATAGTTATTTGCATTTACCTTTTCGGAGCTTCTATTGACTTCATGAAAGCATCATCTACAAGCATGAAGTGAGTTTTCTAATTGATGATGCCGCCACTGCTTTGTTTTTTGTTCAAATAATTTCTCTATTTCTTTGCGCTATAACTTGCCTTCTGCTTTTTGTGTATCAACCTGCAGCGCAATCTGCTGGAGTTTAAACTGCCTTGACAGTACTGGTGAAATCAACCACAATCTGTCCATTTTAATGTCTGGCATCATACAGATTTTTTTGTCCCAAATTCCTGATGTTAATCAATATTGGCTTGCCGTTATTGCCAAAATCGTTCTGTCCTTTGCTTACTCAATGATTCCTATTGGTCTTAGCATCGCTAAAGTTTTAGGTATATAACTAAAACTATATATCTTTGTTTTATATACGTAGTTATACGGATGTGGTTCAATAATTAACATCACGAGAAATTTTGGTTTCTATCATAACTTTCATAAGATTTTTTGCTTGCTTGATTAATTACCAGAAACCGGAAAATTCAGTGGAAGTTTTACTGGTATTAGCAGTGGCACTACTGTGTCTGCAAGCATGATATGGAGAAAATTTAATGCACTTGGTGTCATAGCGTTTGCCTATACTTTCTCCAAAGGAGTCTTTGAAATTCAGGTTTATTTCTTCTTTAATTTCTTAATATACAATCTAAAAAGAAAGTGTATATTAATTATAATTTATATTTGCTAATTATATATATATATATATATTACGCTGAAGCTGAACTATTCTTATGAACAGAACACAATCAAATCCTCACCGTCAGAAGCCAATACGATGAAAATGGCATTGCAAATAGGCATTGGAACATCAACCATTTTCTTCGCGCTCTTCGGCTGTTTCGTCTATGCTGCTCTCGGAGACTTGGTGCCTAAAAATCTCCTTACTGGTTTTGGTTACTATAAATTAAATCATTGGCTCATTAATATAGCCCATGCAGCTCTTTTTATTCACCTTAATGCATTATACCAAGCTTACAGCCAACCTGTCTTTCTATTCATCGAAAAATTGGTTACGGCCGACAGATTCCCAGAGAGCAAAGTCATGACCTATGAAATTAAAGTCCCAGTTCCAGGATTTCAACTCTACAATCTCAACCTCTTTCGCTTGGTTTGGAGGACAACTTATGTGTTAATAACCATTGCTATCTCAAAGTTTGTTCCATTTTCCAGTGAAGGTGTTGGTGTTATTAGAGCTCTAGGGTTTTGGCCACTTGCAGTTTACTTCCCAATTGAAATGTACATGGAGCTAAAGCAGATTCCAAGGTGGAGCAGCAAATGGGTTTTCCTCCAAATCCTTAATTTTTGCGGTCTTATTATCACCATAGCTACTGCCGCTGGCTCCGTTGCAGAAATTGTTCTCCACTTCAAGCCTTAGTGCATGTTTTGAAGACGCTTTGCTTTGCTTTGCTTGTTAAAATAAATTGTATTCATAAAGTGTAATGTAATGTAATCTAGGGTTTTGGCCACTCTCAGTTTCCTAATTTTAGAAGTCATTTATTTCCGTAAATAAAATTTTTAACTTTGTCAGGCTTACTTAAACTATGGTAGCCAGGCCATTGACTCTATCTCGAGTAGATGCTCCTGCTCCACGGTTTTCATACTCGGCATAATACAAAGTTGTGAATCCAAAGGGTCCGTTGAATTTAGACCAACCCTCAAGATTGATATTGGTTACCACACGAGGCGATTGATATTGGTTACCACAGCGTTTATATAATTGGATACACAAAAACCAACAGATTGTGGTCTTGTGGTAAACAAACAATAAAGTTAATGACCAAGATTGATATTGGTTACCACAAGAGGCCATTGTTAAGGGAAAGGACTTATGGAAAAGACACGACGGAAAATGTCATATTGATAATTTTGAAGCTAATTTTAGGACCATCAACAATGAGATTTTACCACCACCCCACTAAATTCTTAATAAGAACCTTAATGATTAAAGTAAATGACTATAATGACCCTAAAACCCACCACATCCCCAAATCATCTTTCAAGGCCCATAGATCCGGCCCATGAATGCAAGCCCATTAAAAAATTCTTTTAAATTTTATGAAGTCGGTAAAAAATATAAGAGTTATGTTATTGAAACCATTTAAAGTCTTTTTAAATTTTTATTTATTTATTTTATTAAAATATATTATTACATCCTATTAATTCAAAATATAATCTACAATAGAGTCAGTCGTTCTGTTATATCATTTAATAGTTATATATTGTAAATATATAAATTAATTTAATTAATATTAATTGTTGAAAGAATAAATATTAATTAATTTTGTGTTTTTTTTAGTTTTAATGATTTTATTTATTGCAAATAAAATAAAATATCAACAATATTAGTATATCATCTGCAGAATTATTTTAAATCTACAAAATTAAAACCAAATTAATATAAAACCACAAAAAAAAAAATCAATATAATTATTTAAGAGGGAAAAATATATATTTTTTTAATAAAAATGAAATTACTTAAATTTGCCAATGTTCATGACTAATTTGAAATATGAACACATATTGGGACCAAAAACAATGAAACTTTACTCTGATAACCCCTTAACAATAAAAGTAAATGACTGTAAGGACCTATTATGAATCTCCTATGTAGAAAACTAAGATTTTTTAATAAAAAATTATTTTATTTATTTTAGAAAATATACCTTAAAAACTCTAAAAATTAAATACTTAAATGAATAAATAAATCAATAGTATATTTATCATTTAATTAGTCGACTTACAATCAAATTAATGTAGAGAGGAGATAAGTATGTCCATCCATAAAACTTGTCGAGTGAGATTACCACAAACTTCAGAAAATATATGATAAAACCCTAAATATCTCTAATATTAATATAATCAATTTTACAACCAATTTTTTTTAATATATATACGAACTAATGTGATAAAGTTATATTATTATCGTATATCTCATATAATTTAGTTATTTTTATTTATATAAATTTTTATTTATTTTCGTAAAAATGTAGAACATACGATAATAATATAATATTTATTAGAAGTAAAAGAATTTTATATGTTCACTTTACCTCGTCTCTTATAAGAGTGAGAATAGTATCCTCTTGTGTTTAATATTCGAGTGAAGTTTCTTTGGACCAAAAAGAAAGAAGTAAGAAATTAATACATAATTTTTTTGGCTAGATTCCATTGAAGATTGGATCATAAATTATAAGTTATTTTATTTATAGGGTTGTGTTATTATATCCTGTGATGGGTTAATAACACATGGATCCTTAACTATTATATCTTTCAAGTACGTTGTGTACACAATCTGAATCGTGGCAAGTCCCTTTTGTTCTTTTTCCTTTTTCTCTTCTTCTTCTTCTTCACCATTTCCTCTGTTGATTCAGTAGCCGATTTTTCATGTCCTATAGATTTTAGTTATGTCCAAACTTACCGTTGGGACAGATGTTTACGCCTGGATATATCCTGAAGGAAAACATTGCTGCCAAGCCAAGCTCTTCTTAGCCTTATTGGCTTGGGAATTGTTTTACAAGTTAGAGAAACAAACAAAAAATGTCTTCTTTGAAATTCTGGTTTATTTCTTCTCCTCTCTTCTTAATATTACCAAACAAAATATGTATCAATAACTGTTACATCATGTAACAGGACACAATCAAATCCTCGCAATCAGAAGCCAAAACAATGACAATGGCATCACTATTAGGCATTGGTACAGAGACCATTTTGTACATGCTCTGTGGTTGTTTCGGCTATGCTGCTTTCGAAGACTTAGCACCAGCAAACCTCCTCACCGGTTTTAATTCTGATTCCTATTAACGAAATTGGCTCATTGGATCATACCAAACTTTCTCCCAACCTCTCTTCAAATTTATTGAAGATTTAGCTGACAAAACATTCCCGGCTAGCAAATTCATTGACAGAGAAATTTAAAATCCCAATTCGTTTCGGTCATTATTTCGAATATTAAACGTGTGTTTATTTTTTCAGTTACAGTTATATATCAAATATTGAATATTTCGATTGATTTTGAATTCGGATATCTCAAAATTTTTAGATATCCTATCTGTTGCTATCCCTACCACCAAATTTTGTGAGAAAAACACAACTAAAAAAGATAATATTTAGTAGCAAGGTCTAGTGCTAAGTCTGAGTACATAGCAAGCGCACATGCAATTGCCCCAAATTTAGTCTTCCATATAGGAAACAAGCACACAGAGATCGATTTGCGATTTGCATTTTGTGAAGGACAAGGTGACTGCAAGTGAACTGAAAATTAGGTACATTCCAAAGGAAGATCGAATTGCAGACTGTTTAACTAAACTCAAGACTTGCAGCGAGTTCGCTTACTTCGTAAGCAAGTTCAATGTTCTTCCTAGAACCATATACTTGAGAGGGGATGTTAGAAGTAACCTGAAAATGTATGGCTCAGAGCATGACAGTAAGGAGAAGGCTGAGTTGTCATCATCAGGCTCAGTTTTAGTGGTGAAAGGGAGCAATGTACTGAATGGTGTGCTGGATGTTGTACAATATACCAATACCTACTGCAAAGATAAAAAGGACATGGTTCCATTCTGTTATAATCTTTATGAATGAAGGGTTCTAATTTGATAAACCCTATAGTTGTACACATTTGTAGTTTAGCTAAGTTTCTTGCTTTGCAATCAACTTTGTATATTTGTAAAGGTTTAACATTCTTTCTGTAATCAAGCTGAGAATTCTTGCAGTGTAAACAATAGAAAAGAAAACTTTTCCTCCATTACTATTTCATCCCTTTTCTTTAACTTTTACAACATTGCTTCATTAATCTACCTTGCACAGAGTTATATTTATTACCATGCTAAGTAAATTAAATTTAGAGTTCTAGAGCTTGCTCAATTAACAAAATTAGAACATGACCTAAAACTTTAGTCAATATATACTAATAGATGATACTATATATGCTTACTTACGTACATAAATCAAGTGATTAGAACGTGCTAAGTACATATATTCTTCTTGATTCATTTCAGGCAATCGGCAGGAAGTCTTGTGGCCGTGCAAGTGATGACTTGATGACAAAACGTCATGTATGGCAACCACCACCACAGGGCTGGTTTAAGGTTAATACGGATGCAACAACTTCAACAATAGAAATGATGATATTGTTATTTGGTTGGAAGACGTGCCAGCAGAAGTTTGTATTATGATCTAGTTGCTTTTCAATAAAATTTCATATTCAAACCCATATTAAAAAAATTTTTCAATGAAATTCCATATTCAAAAAAAAAAAAAATTAATGAGTGACCCGTCAAAGTATTATATTAATAGTATTCTTATTATTGCTTTGAAGATTTATATAGACATCTCCTATGTGTCTACATATTATATTAAAAGTATTCTTATTATTGCTTTAAAGATTTATACGTACATCTCCTATGTGTCTAATAATTAAGCCTAATGAACTAATTCATTTTCTGATAACAAAAACTCTTCTTCTTAAGCATTCTACTAATTCAATTTAAAGTTGTCGAGATTTCTACATCTTTCGATGGGGAATCTGCTCTAGAACTCTCTCACGTAACCCTCCCTATCAACAGTAGAGCACATGACTGGCGACTGTCCAACATGGCTTGGAACCAATAACCGACAAGCAAATCAATTGGTGTCACTAATATTGGGCCCCCATTTCTTGACTTTTAGCCCAAGCTCAATTGTGATCCAAGACTTCAATTTAGTTGGTGCTTTAAATAAGGTTTAAGATTTATGGCAATGTCTTTCTGAACTGTTCTTCAGTGCCAATATTCGTATACAGAATTGTACATAATTTTTTAAAAATAATTTTATACTAAATTATAGTAATTTAGTATCAAATTACCATTAACCATGTACAAGTCTCATTTTGTAAAGCAGGAACATTAATAGTAAAAGAATTCCAAAGTCTCCAACATTAGATCATTGTATTATAATATTATATTTGTTATCGCTTGACTTAAAGACTTAGTATAAATAGCCAAATAATAATATTAACTTTTAAAATACCAAATAAATTAAAAAAGGCAAAGAAATCAAACATATGTTCTCAAACACTTGACACAAAAACTTAATCTTAGAAGTAAGAGACCGAACAATAATATCAAACTCTAACAATATTAATAATCACAGTAATACAAACTTTGATACTCCAAGAACACATTCTTAAGTTTTATATTAGGACATAATTGCTATTATGCTAATTATAAATTATAAACCTTAGATAAGAACAAATCATTGGAGGATCCACATTGAACAATTAATTAGATATTAAAAGATAGGGAAGGATACAAGAAAAAGCTGATGGTTTTCGTACATGAGATGGTCTCATTGAAATTGGTGTGTCTTAAGACTTTCTCCTTTTTTTATAACACGATCTTCCCAGAGAAAGAACTTTTCCCACTTAGCACTTAAAAGATTTTTGTTTTTCCGTGAACTAGAATTCTGTAATTGGCAATTTTATTAGGTCTCTTGATCGTCAGCCTTCTTGTAATTGATTGAGAGCATTAAATGAATTGCTCAACCATAAGCAGAACCCGAAAATGAAAGCATTAAATCAAACTCAACTACTAACTAAAACCCTGCGTCGTGTACAATTACAATTAATCATGTTTCTATTCATACATGCATACCAAACTTTTCCTGTATAAATACAGCACCACAGTTTCCTTAATCCTCACACAGCAGATTCCTGCAATAACTTCTAAGCTTTCTTTCAAGTAATATTTTCTCAAGGCTAAAATTATGGGGCTTAATCTTGCTTGTGTTGTGCTGCTGGTTTGCATGGTTACAGGCGCACCCATTGCGCAAGCCGCAATCACATGTGGCAAAGTGACTAGCTCTCTTTCATCATGCATACAGTATCTGAGAGCTGGCGGGGCTGTGCCGCCGGCCTGCTGCAGCGGAATTAAGTCTCTTAATGCCGCGGCCACCACCACCCCTGACCGCCAGGCTGCTTGCAACTGCTTGAAAAGCGCTTCTTCAAGCATCTCCGGTATCAACTACGGCCTCGCTTCTGGCCTCCCTGGCAAGTGTGGTGTCAGCATTCCTTACAAGATCAGCCCTTCCACTGACTGCAGCAAGTAAATAATTAGTTCCTCTCCAATTTCATTAGTTTCTTTTGTGCAATTCGTTTCTTTATGTTAATCTTTTTGTTATTGTAATGTTGCAGAGTGAAATGAAGTGCCTCTTAGAGAAGTGATTTTCAGCTACGGGATATTATGCTATAGAATGAATAAAGAGAGTGCTAGGGATTCTCCTTCTCGACGAGGGGAATCACATGTCCACTTAGTCGTATTGTATTCATATAATATAATATAATGTATACTTTTCTTGTTCATAACTTATACCTTTTTATATTTCTTCTTCTTTTCATTTGTAACATGAATTAATTAAAAAATTATTATTATATATGCTGCTATGTTACCATATTGAATTATAAAAATTTATATTTAAACTATTTATCAATCCAAATAAATAAAAAAAAAATTACCATAGCATCAAATTTATGTTAATCTAATAAGATAATAAATTATTAATATAATTTAGTGTGCGCGAGATTTAAATCTCAATTTTTTTTGGTAACACCTTAGGAAATTTTATAAATTGTATTAATTAACACCCGTTAACCTATGATATTTATAATTATTATCTAATATTGTTTATAATTAACAACATCCCTTCACTTTGGAGCATTCTAGTGTTCCTCCATTTTCTAGAGTTATTGATGATGATAACAAGTATATCTCAACATCAATTTCACAACATATTTTCTTCGTGAACATTAACACCAATTAATATGCATGCATATATTTCAACCAAGACTATTAATAGTGTCCTTTTACTAGGACGGCATGGAGGGCCCAAAGATATAGAACTAATTAAAGATATACCTATCATATATATATATATATATATATATATTCACGATAAAAGTCATCGTTTCTTCATTCTTGCAATAGTATTTCAAAATTTGTATTCTAAATATATTTTAAATATGAACATTATAAATATTCTAATTTTTTATTTTAATATCTATGATGATTTCTCGAAATTTATGAATTAAGATATCAATTAAAAATTATAATTTATGATAATTAACTAAATAATTGAATTATCTCGCTCTGTGTACAAGTTAAAATTATAGATTTTTTTTATAAAATTAGTGTTAGAGAAAATTATTTTTTAACCTTTTATTTTTATGGTAGGAGAATTTTTTTCTTTTTCAATGTATTTTTAATAAAAGTGAAAATACAATTATTGTATTATTTGTGAAATTCTTGGCTCAACCATAAATCGGTAACTAGATCCCGAAAATGAAAGCATTAAATCAAACTCAACTGCTAACTAAACTTCTAAACCATATCCCCTGTCATATTCATGTTTCAATTCATACACCAAGATCAATTTTCCTGTATAAATACCACACTCCAGTTTCTATATTCCTCACACAGCTTCCTGAAACAGGTTTCCAAGCTCTCCTTTCAAGCAAAATCATTTGGTATCACAGCTAAAATTATGGCGCATAAGCTAGCTTGCGTTGTCCAGCTGATGTGCATGGTGACTCATTGCCCAAGCTGCAATCAGTTGCGGTCAAGTGACAAGCTCTGTTTCACAATGCATAGCGTATCTGAGGGCTGGTGGGACCGCTCCGCCGGCCTGCTGCAGCGGCATAAAGTCCATTAATTCCGCTGCCACCACCTCCGACAGCAAATTTTAGATCTTGTACGCTGCCACCACCTCCGACCGCAAATGTTAGATCTTATAAACACCATCGTAAAACTGATAGGTACACACAAAGATACTTAAACCTTGAAATTATAACGTGTTTCTATCACTTAAATACAAAATGTTCACTTTGTCACTCTAAAAACTCTAAAAAATACAAACATATAAACCTTATAATTTATAAACTACATGAATTTGTTATTTCATATATACACAGTTGTTAAGAACAATTGTGTCCTTTCTTATAAATGAATCCCCTTTTGAAATAACACCTCTCTTGCCTTTGATCACATGTATAACAGCAAATGCTTGAAAAGCGCTGCTTAAACCATCCCTGATATTAACTACAGTCTCGCTTCTGGCCTCCCTGGCAAGTGCGGCGTCAATGTTCCTTACCAGCTCAGCCCATCCACTGACTGCAGCATGTAAATACTTATTTTCTCTTCAGTTTCATTAGTTTTTTTTATGCAGTAGATTACTTATGTTTTTTTGGTTGCCGTGTCGCAGAGTGAAATGAAGTGCTTATTGGGGAAGCGCTTTTCAGCTGCAGCATATTATACTATAAAATGGAATGATGTGGGTGTTAGATACTCTCCTCCACCAGGTGAGTCCTAGTATTATCGTCCTAGAATGTCATCCACATAGCTCTTGTATTCGACAAATATTAAATAATACATACAATTTTATTTCTTCTTTTGATTATTATTCTCGGTTTTCCATATCTTATCTATTTTAATATATATATTATTCTCGATCGATCACTTCTGTTCTGAATGTTCCTCCATTTTCTCGGAAATTATATCCTCAGTAACAATTTCACAACATTTTCTCTGTGTACCAATACCAATTTTTCACTATGAATGTACTGCAGCGAAGACGTATAACAAGTATTACCTGCTGATATCTTCTCTTTAAAAAAAATTGTCAATTGTTTAATATAAAAATTGAAAGTAACTTCACTTGAACATATAAAATATATTAATGTAGACTTGTCTAACATTTTATTCTTAAATTTATAGAGAGTTTGGGCTCTCCAAATTTATCTCTTTAATATTTTTTGACTCCCAAATTTCTAGTTCTAACTCCATATTGCACCTTCAAATGATTCGATATAATCAATTCAACAATCTTACACTTCTTTGAGTTCCTCCCTCAACATCACCATTTGCGCTCGACTAAAATTACAGATATTCCACGACTAAAAGAAAATTCGATGATTTCTTTAAAAAAAAAAAAGAATTATGGCAATAAATTTAGTGTGAAATAGTTAATTACTAGTATGTATAAATAGATTTTATTTTTGCTAATGATTCTAACCAAAATCAATTTTTTAGACATAACTATAATTCTATTCTTAAGATATATCAGATATATTTGTAGTCATCGTGGAAATTTCATTTTTCTTAGGATTAGGAGCATTCTTAGAGGGAAAGAAATTGAAAAATCTCATAATTTACAATTAATTCATTCAATATTTCCTATTTTTCAAGGACAATTTTTCGCATTTAAATTATGTGTTAGATGTAATAATACTCCCACCCCATATAGTTATATACTAATTTATTTGTTTATTTTTTAAAAATAAATTTCATATAATAAATTTTTTTAAATTATTAATCGAGTTATAGACGACTTATGTTACAAATTTATATCATGTATCATATTTTTTTTCTAATTTTTTATTATATATATATATATTTTATATAAGTTACAAGTTGAAAATTGCAACTGAAGGAATGGATAACTGATAAGTAATTAACAATCAACATTTACAATCAAACCAATATAATCAATGCATCTGTATGCTTAAGTTGTCCTTTGCATGCCAAATTTCACCAAGGGCAGGAAGTTTGTCCCAATGATCAATTAATTTATAGGAAACAACAAGTGCCGAATCTGATGAATGATTAAGTCAATGGTGAATTCATTTGAATTTAATACTAGGACGTACGTGGGGACACTGATATTGAACTAAAATACTCGATAGAAACCATATGACCATTAATTAATGTAACACTTCATCCACACATTTCATTTTCTTGCTAAACATTTATAAAGTCTGATAAATGTATCTTTCACGGGTACATTCTATAACAACAATAATATAATTTGTAACACCGTTACATTTATTTTTTGAAAGCCGACTATTACTCACCCTAATTCATTTTAAGGCCTATCTTATAAATTCTCTGAAATAAAATAAAAACTCACATGAGTTAATACGATTGATTATCTCTCAAATAAGTCTCCTAGTAGGTTTATTCAATTTGACATTTATTTTTTGAAAGCTGACCATTACTCACCCTAATTCATTTTAGGGCCTATTTTATAAATTCTTTGAAATAAAATAAAAACTTACATGAGTTAATATAATTGAATATCTCTTAAATAAGTTTTGTAGTAGATTTATTCAACTTGGCTGTACACATTTTACACATTTTTTATTTTTAATGTAAAATTTAAAATGTTAGACGATTAACGTAAAATTTAAAATAATTAATATAAAAATAATAAAAAAATAAATAAAAATTATAAATGGACCCAGTTTATAGGGAGTCTTGAAATTCTTTTAAGTAACTTTTAACCATAGGTGAAAACGAGGTCATAGACTTATTTACTTTGTATTGACAATGATAAAAGGCAACATTTAAACGACTTATTCTTCGTAATTAAAGAATCTAATATTCTCTTAGTATGAAACTCTCCTCTTTATGAGTTTCGAGGCTTGTTCATTTCTTTACATACTAATGTGTCCTAAGGCAACCTCATCATGTAGCAAGATTCTAAGTGACAAATTACGGTATCGAGTAAATTAAGAACTAAATTTTACATAGCATGATTCTGAACAATAAGTTGCAGTATTTGAGTAAAGATTAAAGGATCAACTTCAAAGATTTGTTTAGCAGTAGGTTGACACAGGCATCGAATTTCAACATCCCTCCCCTTCCCAACTATCTAGCTTTCCTTATCAGTGTGTAGATCCATCCATTTTTATAAATAAAAATTTTACATGCCCAACAAAATTTTCACCGCCTGCAATCTGCATTTAGAATCGGTGGTTGTAGGTGAAATATGTAGGGTTAATTCTTAATTGCTCAACTGCCAGCACCAGCAGTAATTTCGATTTTGAATTTTACAACCCAACAAAATTGTACTCTCTCTTAATTAAGAGAGATAAAAGTCGGTTCAGGTTCTAGTTCTGTTCGAAATTGAAAGTTACCCTAAGCAATTTTGTTCCTAAATTTTGAAATCAAAACCTACCCTATTTAATAAGGTATTTTTTTTTTCGGTTCTAATTCAGTTTCGGTTCTAAAACAGAGTATAATGTTTATCAATTATCTTAATTTCTATAATTTTTAAATTTATAAAAAAAATTTTAAAAATAAAATTAATTAAATTATAAAATTATTATATACATAACAAAAATTTGAGTGAACGAAAAAAAAAAGAGAAATAAATTATTAAAAAGAATTGATATACAATAAATTATTGAAAAAATATTGTATTATTACTTGAATTAATATTATACATCACTAAAAAGATAAATTTAATTTTTGTATAATGGTACAATTATATATCTAATAATATTATATCATGTATATATTTATTTATTATAATTGTTAACTGTTTTGACAATTTTAAAATAAATATATACACATCACGATTTTATTAAATTATTATACAAATAACATGATAAATTAAGTTAAATAAAACATTATAAACAAATTGATTAATTTTTTTTTTATAATTCAATGTACTCTCTTTAATAAATTATACAACTTTATAGATATAGTTGAATAATTAAGAGTTTGTATTTGAATATAAAATGAGATTTAATTAATTTATCTTGAAAAATAATTTTTTATTTTTAAATTAAACCGATTTTTTAATTCGATTCCGATTCTACAATCTTTAGAATCAGGAACCTATTCTAAAAAAATCGATTCTTAATTTTTTAGAATTGAAACCTACCCTAAAAAATTTGATTTTGATTCTAACTCGTAACTTATTTTTTTAGTTAATTTCTTGGCGATTTCAGAAACTGATGATCACCCCTACTTAATTGTACCCGGTGATTCAGGAGTAGTGATTAATTACTCTGGATTTAATTATGCGGTTAGGGGCACCATTGAGCATTTAACATTCTCAACTAAAATTCATCAAAACAATAAATTCAATCCCAACTACCAACTTTGTTTTCCCTTTAACACTTTCTTTTTACTTTCTATATATATACAGTTGCCCTAAAATTCACCCAAAGTCGAAATTACCGAATACAAGGGTTTCTTGTTTCTTTAGTTCTCTGTTGAAAGATTTTTGAGTGTCCGAAGCACAGTCTTGCATTATGGCTAGCTCTGTAATACTGAAACTAGCTTGCTTGCTGCTCGTGGGCATGGCGGCTAATGCATTCATGGCGAAAGCGGATATAACATGCAGTCAGGTGGTGAGTGATCTGACTCCATGCATTTCCTACGTCTCAAACGGCGGAGCCTTGCCGGTGAACTGCTGCAATGGGGTCAAGACACTCTACAGCGCTGCTCAGACCACACTTGACCGCCAGAATGTATGCAAGTGTTTGAAATCTGCTGTTACCGGAATTTCATACTCTGGTTTCAACCTCGGCCTCGCTGCTGGACTTCCAAGCAAATGTGGGCTCAACATTCCGTACAAGATCAGCCCCTCCACAGATTGCAACAAGTATAAAGACTCAACCTTGAAAAATTAATTATAAAACTTGTCAAATTATTTATTAATTTGGTTTTCCGTGTTGCATTGCAGGGTGCAGTGAGGTTGATGGAACGGCATCGATCTAGTATGGGCGTGCTATGTGTAGGGTTTCGTACGTAGTATGAGAATAATATAGAGTGCTTTCTCTCGTGAGGAAGCTTTGAGATTTCATGTTTTAGGTGTAGCTTCTTTCCAGTGTGACTGTTGTCTTGTTATTTTAGAGTGCTTTCTGGACGTGATATTATGAGTCAGGTGATTAACTTAATGTGATATTAATACCAAGAAAGCTATTGATAATTTAATAGAAAAGTAAAGGCTAAAATTTGTTTCCATAAATTAAAAGAACCTAAGCCTAAACGTGTAATTTCATCAGCATAAATTCCAACTGTGAAGGATCAAAACACTGCTTCAATCAACCATCGTTAGTATATACATACCTATCATGGTAAACAATTGACTAAAATCTAATTGTCTCACAAAATGCTATAACGAAGTTTTCTTATCTCATGCTTTAATTGAAGTCAATAGAATCGGACATAGCCATATAGACAAGCCAATCGGCTATCTTTAATATCTGTGAGAGCCTTCGATTGGTGAATTGAAATTATATGGCTGTCATTGTGTAATATCCTATCATGTTATATATACATATTGTATCAATTATAACTACTAATATAATTTTTAATTTGCACTATTGATACCATCAGCGTCGAGAAGATTCATAAGATTTACTTTCCATAAAAAGAATGAATTCATGACAATTCAATCCCCTGCTTCTATAGAAGTTGAAATCTATGTTGTTATTGTTCATTGAATTCGATGATAAAGGCAGTGAAGAGTAACGTCTTAAGCTACTCTATTATTTTCCCACTATTATTATTATTTAAATCTTAAATACTGTTACTTGCTGCATCAGTACTATCAAATTTTATATGTTTGTTTATTTGTTTTATTTCTCATTTTTTTTCATATGGGCCGTGGACAACTAACCACGGAGCTAATCGAGGAGGAAAAAGGTCGAATGATAACCTATCAGAAGGGAAAGAGCGTCTTGGAGAAGAATGCTCAAG
>JAXCLQ010004902.1:116348-134218 GCA_035584115.1 Cedrela odorata
CTAGAGAAATTATTGCCATGTTCAATAATAACATTGTTGTTGACGACAAGGAAGCTGACAATGCTGAAAGGAAATCAAAATTTGATGCAAGATTTGAAATCCCAAATATTTCTTGCAGCGTGCAGCCTGCAGCTCAAGTTTTGTTTCAGAAGAATATGGGATTTGAAGTTTTCAACAGACAGCTTCAAATTCCTCCATTTTAATTGATCATTCGATGATATGAACGGTGGTGATCAAATAGGTAAATAATTCCGTGGACAATAATAATCCTCTGCAGCATGCAATGTATTTTGATCCCGTGACTTCAACCATAGACAATCATCTGATGATGATTAATTATGATGAACTATCCCACAGTTACTGTGCGCTTTCTTGGTTAAACAATGCAGCAGCCATTGCAGCAATACGATCTGTTTCCTGTTCTTCATCCAAGCATTTCTTCTCAAATGCTTGGATCTCAACTTAATGAATTCTACGGTGGCAGTAACTAGTTTTGTCGTAAGAACCAGTGAACAAAATTGTATATATAGACAATAATGTTTAGCTTTGATTCTTATATGCAGTTGCATTCCTTTTTTTCAATGCTTAGTACTAAATTTATCTTCGGTATCAATTCATGTAACAGTTCTCAATCCTTGGTCAGACGGTGGAACTCTAAAATACATGGTATATATATAATAAGGTGAATAATAAGCATGGTATGACATGACATGGCGTCCATTGATAATATTATTATGCACAAAGTTTGGTAATATTGGTTTTGGTTATTCATATATTTTACTGCTAGCTTATTTTAAAAAGTAATGGGAATAGGTATAACTGCCAACTGCTTTTGCATTCCATCTTTCTTACCTAATCGACCCAGAATGAAAGTTAAAAAAAGTATATAACGATTTTGATGTAACATGAATTCAATAAAGCCAACCAAAAAGAGACACGAATTATTTGATGGTTTACAGATGAGCAACATTTACCTAAAACCAAACACAATTAGACCCACCAACGTGTCCCCTGTCACAAATTGATCAATTTCTTCTTCACAAACTTACAAATTATTCGGGCCAGCAGATACAGACATCCTGCATTCACTAGTCCCTCTCCGTCACCTGTCTATCCCAGTCCCCCCTTCATCCTCTTATTATCAAATGGATTTCTAATTCCGTGTTCCGGATGTTATTAAGCTAATTACAAATACGCCCTTAAATTTAGAGGATTTTTGAATAATTCGGTTAATATATTTTTTGATTTAGTATTCCATTACAATGATAAGAAGCTCCACCATTTGCATACCGGCTAAAAGCAAAGCAATCAAAAGTTGACCTCAAGTTGCAATGAAAAAGGTGGAGAGATATTATGTGGGTGATGATCATGCGATGATATTCTTTTTCCTCATAATCATAGTACTTATCTTCCCAATGTATGACGATCAAAAGCAAGTTATTACCAAATGAAAAATTGGCAGCTAGCTTTCCACTAAAACTCTTAAGTTAAACAGCTCAATAAATATCATACAACAAAACTGTTTGTCATTGGTGTAAATTACCAAGTTAGTCTTAGTTGGTTTTGGTGCAAATGTCACAATCAATGGATTATGATAGGATTTGGTGCTGAAGTACTTCATAATCATGATTAGTTAGGAAAAATCTTATGCTAATTATCAATAATATATCTTCAACCTTTTCATTTTGTATATGTATATATCTTCCCAAATATGTTTCTTGGGTTTGAAATATCTCGACTCCAACTTGGGTACGGTATAAATTAACCTAAGCTTCCACTTACTCGTGTCCACCACACAAGTCACTTTTCCAATATCTAGATATTTATAAACCCTTCAGATATTTCTATACACTCCATGAAAATCTCTTTTGTTCTTGCTCTATTGTTGGCTTTCGGTTCTGGATAAAGTTCGAGTGTAGAGGACCATCTTTTGATTAAGAGTCGGAATCGTTTATTAAAACGGTCCCGGATTCCATCAACAACCCGAAAACAATTTAGAAAACTTGCTTTTTTCTCTTATCTTAGACAGGGAGAGAAGATGCTATTTCTATGTATCTTTCTAGTTGGAATATTAACAACATTACTGTAGATCAATCAAAAGAGTCATAAAGCAGAATCATGTTCAATCTTTGAGCTAGCCCTAGCCAATTCCGTTCTCTTCAATCCTTAAATCCCACCAAAAGTTTCAGGGTTTTGTACCCGTTAGTGGTTGAAACTTTAAAACCCTTGCAACCAAGTCCAATATTGTTGTGCGGTGAAATATGCGTCGTCTTTTACTTGAGACAGATCTGAGTGTGCCGCCGGCGAGCGGAAACAGAACGCATAACGCGTACGTTAGTGAGACGAATTTTGATACCAACATGGTGATAATATTGGCGGCTTTGTTATGTGCGCTGATTTGCGCACTCGGGTTAAACTCGATAGTGCGCTGCGCTTTGCGTTGTAGTCACAGGTTTGCCTTGGAGACACCGGAGCAAGCCGCAGCACGGCTGGCCTCAACGGGTCTGAAGAAACGGGATCTGCGACAAATTCCAGTGGCTGTTTACGGAGAAGATTTGAATATTCCAGCCACGGATTGCCCGATTTGCCTGGGAGAGTTTGTTGAAGGAGAGAAAGTTCGGGTGCTACCAAAATGTAATCACGGTTTCCATGTGAAGTGCATAGACACATGGCTTCTGTCCCACTCGTCGTGCCCGAATTGTCGCCATTCTTTACTTGAACGCACAACAAGAACTTCAGGCGTAGCCGAAGAAATCGCCGGAGCTCCACCGCCGGTAAATTATTCCGGTCATCAAGGCAACGGAGTTGTTGTAGTTGTTAGCTAGGCAAGTTAATTTTCGAGTCTAAATCTCGTTCATTGGAGGGATTAATTGAAATTAAAAATTTCACTTTCTCAATATTTGATTTAGCAATTTATATTGCATGCGACAAAGGCTAATTAATTGAGTATGTGTAACATTTAATGAATCATTAATTGATGGACATCAACCATAACCCCCATCTCCATCGATGGTCATGCAATTGGTATTCTTGCTATGAATTTGATGAGTAGTTGCAATCTTAGAGAAGAAGAAAATAAAAGAATCACTTTCATGGATTGGATTTCCATCCCTTATATGGACCATTTGTTAAATCAAGTGGTAGACTCTCAACGTGCTTATCAACTTCAATTATGTGACGTGTTTTTATTTTTAAAATTATTTATTTATCAAGATTTTATAAAATTAAAAAAAAATCATTTTAAAATATTAATGTTAGCTTATAAATAATAATTTTTTTAATCAAAATTTAAGTCATTTCATTTAAATTTATTTTGTTATCGATGTATAATATTTTTGAAAAAATTATTCTTATTGATTTATTTAATAATTAAATCGAATAAAAAGTATATTTTTAATAAATTTACATAATATATTAATTATTTTCCCTTTTAATTTTTTAATGGGCCTATAATATAGGTTGTAAAAACAAAAAATCCAAGAAAAAGTTATGGGCCAAACATGGGCCGGATGAAAATATTTTCCAAGACAATCGGCACAAAACCAATATCCAGTTATATATATATATATATATATATATATTTATGTATGGATTAATAATGGACGCATAAGAACTGCTGGTGGAGGCGTTTGTCGATAAATCTACCATTCAAACGCTCAGAATGCAAGCAGAGAAGCAGGAATCATGGAAGATCAGTGTCTATGCCAAATCCAAGAACCTCGATTTCAGATTGAAAGCTACAAAACTTTCACCCACTTGGAAATTCCATCGATTTTCTCTCTTATTCAAGTTCCACAAATTTCTCCTCCAACTGAACTCAGACTCTGCAGCTTCATTTCTCAATCCCAGGCCACGACGCCAAACTCTCAAATCCAGATTCCTCAGAGCCGTCCAGAAATTCCGTACTCGTTCTGCAAAGAAACAGACTGTAAAAGCCGAGAAAACCTCAAAACTCCCAACCCCAGAAACGAAATATTCCATTGACAGATTAAAGCATTTGGCTTTCGAGGTAAATTCATGTTTAATATTAATTGTTTCTCTAATTCTGTCATAATTTGCACTAATTTACTCTACATGTATATATATTCCTAGGAACCAGTCTGTACAATCTCTTTGGTTTTTGGGATTCTTGCATTTTTGTTTCAGTCAATCTACGAGAAAGACCAGAGAGTAATTATGGTCCTTGGCTCAGTAATTCTATTGTATTTTCTACCATTGCTCAAGAAGAACTTTACTGGAAAGTCTAAGACTGTGTTGGCTTTATCAGTTATTGCTGCAACAGCAGTTTGTTCAATTGTGTTTCGTTCAAAAAAGCTTCTAAATTATGACCAAGGTTGTATCACAGAGTTTGTTTGGAAGGCAGGAAATTGTATAAGCTGGATCTTGAATCTTTTATCCGAAGTTTGAGATGAAGGTCTCATTGAACATTCAAAAATGACTTGTATCTATCTATGAACTAATTGATCAAATATTGTGTAACATTTTCCCCCATTGGTACCAGTTTTATGGATTCCACAATGCATATTAGATCTGCAAAATTTAAGACGAGGAAGTATTTCCCAACACTATTTTCTATATAAAATTCTAATGGTAGACTCAAATAAACATTAGGGGTAATAAGATCAACATCCCTAATTTTTTATATTTCATATGTAAGAAGATAGTTTGTTCATTGGTATCGGATAAGTCCCTAAACCCTAGGTCGGCAACCAACTCGTTCGTTATAGGTCGGGGGATTGCCGTCCCCGTCCCCGTCTCAGCTTTGGGACGAGGATTTTTATGTTTGATAATTTAAAATTTTAAAATATATTATTAAATTTTAGATTCACTATTTTATTAAAATATATTTATTTATTTTTTACATGTTCAATACGATGATAATAATAATAACATAATTTATTTTCAACAAAAAAAAGTATATTTAATTTATATTTAAATAACTAATAATAATGAATATTCCAATTAAAAGTACATAAAAAAAATTAAATTATACGTCTCCAATTATCAATATTCAATCCACGTTAAATAAAAAATTTCAAATTACACATTTTCAATATTCAACATTCTAACTTACATAAAAATTTTAAATTACACATTTCATTCAATTTTATTCGTTAACCTATAAAAATATATTTAAAAAATACATAACAAAAGTATATTTAATTTATACTAATTAATAATAATATAAAATTAGAACAAATAATATTTAATATTTAACTAATATAAACTAAATTTTTATGTTTAAAAGTTCTTCAATATTTCCTTGCATAAACGTGGCAGCGACATTCTCAGTGCATATTAAAATAGGTTTCTTGACTATATTCAAAATAAATAATAAATAAATAATAAATTTATATATTTTCTAATTTAAGAAAAGTGTATTGGGCCATGTAATGGACTTGCTATGAAAAATTTTAAAAATGGGATGTTTGTATTTTCTCAATAGCAGTCCATGAAAATATCATTAAACGGGTTACGGTATTCCAGGCATTTAAATAAAGAATCGGGACCTATTTGATATGAATAGAAAAATATTTATATTTTCTGTGAAAATATGAGAAATAAGGATGCCCATGTTATATGGAGCGAAATTTCACGGACCAAAGGTGGAGGTGGAATGCACGCATAGGAAAGCGAAGAACAGTATAAAGCGAGGAAAAGCAAAGGGGCCCAGGGTGGTTCCAGATTATGATGGGAAATTCAGACCACGCGGACGGGGCGCGTGTAAGACTACTACGTACCAAGACAAAATTGTTGATGTCAGTAGGTCCCACCATAACTTTTAATGGATGAATGGTGGCCGTCGATCTTTTAGCCATGTTCAGATCTGACGGGATAGGCTTACAGTCAAAGAGCTATCTCGATTGGTCTCTTTGACCACACCAGAAATATACTTTTTTAATAGCTTAATTTTCTAAAGTTTGACTGGCCTGTCACTTCAATCGAGGTGCTCAACGTTGAATATCGAGGCATTCTACACATTTACTATTATACCCTTGAACCTTTCAAGTTTTTACTCCAACCCAGATCCAGAATTCTTGCCTATTTTTTAAAAATATTTTATGACTAATCAATAAATATATATATTCAACTGTTGAGATAGTATTAATTAATTTTAAAAAATTTAGTCTACTTTAACACATTTTTTAATATGAAATTATTTTTAATTTATTTTAATAATATTAATACACACATAATATAATTAATAATAAATAATTTAAATTATATTTTAATAAAATAAATAAAATAATTTTAATTTATATTTTAAATTAATTTTAATTTTAATTTTAAATTAATTCAAACTGTTTTAATATTAAAACCGGAATTTGGTCAAGACAAAACAGCTTTAATGTTGAAATATACGGCTTACATACACAGTACAAAAAGTTGAACAGAGAAAAATGGCAAATGCAGAAATATAGAAGAATTACAAGGGTAAATTAGTAAAAACGTGGGTTAAAAAAAGCCATTTCTGTAAGTTGTTAAATAGTAATAATGACATGTTAATTGATTAATTAATTAAAGCCGGGTTTGTTTGGTTTGACCAGTGCTTATTGGCCTCCATTTTCTTCTCTCTCTAATATTCTCCTCCTTCTTTTGTTTACTTTTCTCTCTCAAAAATCTCTCTCTCACTTCTCTTCTTTGACTTGTAAAGGCCTTTTGCTATTCATCTAATCAAATACCACAGGTTGTAGTTTCAAGTTTCACCATTTGGTCTTTCCTTAATCGCCCCAGTTCTTGGACTTCGTATGAACTGCAGAAAATTTTCTGGTAATTTTTTTAAAGAATTGATGATTTTTGTGAACTGGGTTTATTTTTTTTTTTGGGAAGAAAATCAGGGGTTTGTTTGAATCTGTGTTGTTTTGTTGTTTGGTATGGTGGTTTTTTTACGTAAATGGGTATTTCTTTTTATGTTTGATTTCATAGATTGGAAAATTCAACAATCTGATTGGTTGATGTATTAATTGTGTTTTTCTGCTTATTGTGGATCTGGGTTTGTTTTTTCTAAAGCTTTTTTATTTGGTGGGGATGCCGATTTATTATGTTATATTGTCTTCTTTCGAAATAGCATTAATTGTTTATGCGGTTCAATCTTGAGTTTTAGCAATTTGATTGTATAGGTCGTAAGCAGATAATATTGCCTTCGATTTGTGTATTTGATGATACGGGGAATTCCTTTTTTTTTTTTTTTTTTGATGTATGAAAGAATAATTTTTTCTGTATCATTGTTGTTTCGTAAGGGTTAATTGCAATGTATATGCTTAAGTGGAATTTTACCTGGATTAGTGATCAAGAGCTGGTCTAAATCTACCCATCTGTAATTTCCTCACTTTGCATGTAACACAGTTGTAATAAGGTTGATCTTTTTCCTCTCTCTTTTGTGTAAGTCTTTAGATAAACATGTTCTTTATATATGTTATTTGGGACGCCATTTCAATGAAACTTTATAGAAGCGTGGATTCATAATAACTTGTATGAAAACGTGTTGGGACTCAAATAACTTTTCTTTGCTGGGATTTATTAGTCTATTGTTGACTATCAATGATGATAGTCTTATTAATAGTAATTGTTGTATCTTTCTCATGATGACTTATGTCAATTTGTTTATTGGCATTGCTAATGTTTTGTATGCTTGGTAAGGTTGATATTTATGTTTTTTGTTTTCCTTTGGGCAGAAACGTGCTAGTCCTTTATACGTCTCTGAACTTTGTACATAAGATGGGGTGTTTCACAGTTTTGAAGAGTAAAAAGAAAAAACCTGAGCAGAAAATACACATAAAACGGGTCAATCCTCGGGAGCATATGCCCACCACACTGCCTGAGCCCCAAATTGCAACACGCGCACTGCAATCAGCTCCTCCAAGCTTTCGGACAAGAGTGAAGCCTATACAGCCAAATAACACAACAACTAACAGTAGAACACGGGCGAAATCTGCCCCATCTAGTCTTGATGCAGCAGAACAAGATGCACTTGCATCTCTTGAATATGAAGAACAAGAAGAATCAAGGAGTCGAGTTGGATTGACAAAGGAACCGCGGTCTTCAAGTCCACAACCTCTTCCACTTCCATCTCCTCAGAGTGCTGCTGCACTTAAGACCACTGGAAGCTTTAAAGCTGGGAATGTCAGCGGTCCTCTGTTTGCTTCTGGACCTTTACCGCTGCCTCCTACTGGGGCTGGGACACTCCGAAACTTTCCATTTGAAGAAGTAGCACCTGCTTGCAACAATTTCTCTTCAGACCGACGCATGTCAGGAGGTCTATCTTCTGTAACGTATAGGGCTTCATTTGGAGATGATGCTTCAAGTTCAAAAAAGTTTGAAGCCATTGTTACTTGCCTTATTACGTCAAGTCAGGTAACATACGGACATATGGTTTATTTGGATTTCGTCATGAATGTATTCTTAATTTTTCATTTTTGGCTTTTGGCCTTGCTGACAATGGCTCCATTTGAAGAGGGATGTTCTTTGTTTGTTGCTGTTATATCATGTTCATACCATCATACTAAACACTCTACTTTTGTTGGTATCTGAAATTAATTTTCTTTGTAAGTTTCTGAAATTTATGTTAACTTAATTTTATATCTCATGAATATCTTTGTTCTTACAGGGTTTGAAGGAATTCATAAGTGATTTAAACACTCTTGCATCTTTGCAACATCCAAATCTCTGTAAATTGCTTGGTTATCATGCACGTGATGGTCCAGAACAGAGAATGTTAATCTACGAGAGGCTTTTCCATGGAAGCTTGGACCGGCTTCTGTATGGGAGATCAGATGGGCCCCTCATTGATTGGAACACCAGGATAAAAATTGCATTATGTGCTGCACAAGGTCTTACCTTCTTGCATGAAGAAGGGCCATTTCAGGTAACTAGAGATGTCATTTTCAGATGAGTAAAACTGAATGACAGAATACATGGTGCATCATGTAGCTTGTAGTTCCATTTAATCTTGCCTAGCTATTACTGAACTTGACATTTTTGTTTACAGGCAATGTACAATGAATTTTCAACTGCCAACATACAGATTGACAAAGATTTTAGTGCAAAGCTTTCAGGATATGGTTGTGTGGGTCATATTCCCAAAACAGATATTTCCAATAGTTCAGTGGTAAGTACTTTCCTACTGTGTTGTGATATTTCTCTTTTTGGGATAATTTGATCTGCCCTTCTTATCTTTATAGGTTTAACTAAATCTGCGGATGTTCATTTTGATATGATTTTGGTGCATGATCTGTTTGAGTTTGTTGGGGTTGATACAATTTTCTTTGTTTTGCTCTGTAAAGGCAGCAGCAAATCTTTCTGTGGAGACATTGGAGAGAGGATTGTTGACTCCTAAGAGCAATGTTTGGAGTTTTGGAATTGTTCTTCTTGAGCTACTCACAGGCCGGAGGAATCTTGACAGCCGCAAACCCAAGGAAGAAAGGAACTTAGTTAAGTGGAGCAGGCCTTTCCTGGCTGACGATTGTCGTCTATCACTTATCATGGATCCTCGGCTAAAAGGCCGCTTTCCATCCAAAGCAGCCCGGACAGTAGCTGACATTGCTCTGAGATGTCTGCAGAAGGATCCATCTGAAAGACCAACCATGAGAAGCATTGTTGAGAATCTCAAAAGCATACAAGACATGAAATACCCCCGACGATATCCTCTTCAAGAACCAGCAGTAATTAACAGTAAACAGATGTCAAGGTCGCCAAGTCTCAACGGGATCATTACCCCTCCACCCAGATTAAGTTTTTCGCCATCTCCCCCATCAGGAGCCCGGGCATCGTATTCTCCCACAAGACCACTTACTCTGCCCTTAACTCTTCCACCACGTGCTTGTTCATCTACCGTCACCTTTGAGGAACTTGATAGGCAAGAAAGTCGGAAATCATCATCATCAACTGTTCGAAGGCCTAGTGTTGAAGGATTTTGAGTGTTTATAATATGGATTTTTTCATATGTTTTTTTTTTCTTTTTAACTTTTATGTGATTCAATGCATATATAGAAGATAAAAAGATGTGGTGCTTCCATCTTTGCCTTCCCTTGAAGATGATGTAATGGAGAGGATGGTATTTTGTAGATAAAGAGTGCAAGCCTGGTCTAACTGGGTTCAAATTAGTTTACTTCAATCCAGTTGCCATTTACATAACAACTTCAATGTACTCTCTCTCCGAACCCAGCTCTCAGATTTAACACGGTATTCATTTTTATTGTATTAAAAAAAATTAGGGATCCATTTGATAAAATATATAAAAATATAGGACTCAAATAATATTTATCCCAATATAAAACAGAGTATTGCATTGTCTTTTCTTTTTCCTCGAAGGTTTTTCGGAGAAAACAGAGTTCTACGAGGAAACCATGTAAACCTTACAAAACTCTTTGTTTTTAGTTCCAACACTACCTTTACATCATTCAGATCAGTGCTGTTTGAGAACTTTCACGATGCAGGAAGTACAATCGAACGGCAAAAAATTGAAATTACGTAAAGTGGGCATTCGGGAAAAAGAAGATAGGATCAGTGATTTACCTGATTCAATCCTCTGCCACATTCTTTCTTTTCTTCCCACAAAATATGCTGCGGCAACTTGCATTCTATCTTCAAGATGGAAGCTCGTCTGGATTTCGTATCCGAATCTTTGCTTCGACGACAGGTTATGCTTAGGTTACGGAGGTCTCCCTGTTTTAACTATCGACAACAGTCCTTTGATTGAGTTTGAGAAATTTGTAGATAATGTGTTTTTTCATTGTGAATCGGTAAACATTAACAAGTTTTCTCTCCATTGTTACAAGCTCAACAATTTATCTCGCCTGGAATTCTGGATTTCTTCTGCAATTATGAACAATGTTCGTGAGATTGAACTAAATATTGAGGGTCGCGACCGTGTTGAATTGCCTGAGTGTATTTGCACTTCCAAAACACTTGAAGTTCTCAAACTGAATTCAGATTTTGTAATCAAGATTCCTCCTTCTGGAATCTGTTTTCCAAGTGTCAAGATTCTTCATGTTAAAATGTTCTATCCTGATAACAACATGACTAAGAAGCTCTTTACTATTTGCCCTGTGCTCGAGGATTTGTCCATAAATGCATATTTGATTAACTATAATTTGGTGACTAAGCTTAATATTTCATCTCCTACTCTGAAAAGATTAACCATAGAATTGAGAAAGGATGATTTTAGATATATTGCACACCACGTTATGATTAAAGCACCAAATCCCGAACACCTCTATATCAAGGATTATACTCCAGTATGCTATGTAGTACATGATCACGCACATACAAGTTCTAAAGTGTTTGTCGATATTACCTCTGTGTTGATGAAAGGACTCAATCTGGCTCACTGTATAGTTCAGCTTCTAGCGGGCATTAGCAATGCCAAGTTTCTGTCCTTGTCTAAAGGCACCATGTCTGTAAGTTTTCTCTCATCATTCCCTAATGTCAATGTCAATATTGAAGTGATAACATTATTTTTAAACAGTTTTATTTGTACTTTATGTTAGGCCCTTGACTGTGCTTTTGAGGATTGCATTCCAACATTTCTCAATCTGGTTTGTTTAGAAGTGGAGGTTGGAATATCTGGATGGCGATTGCTTCCTATCATCCCCCATAGCGCGCCTAATTTACAAGCTCTGGTATTTGTGAAGGCGCCTAATGTATGGCTTTTGTCTTTGAGAAGGTGAGGATGTAAATATGTAATGAGGTTTTGAACGAAATGTTGGTTCCTTGAATTGTTTGTTTCTGATATTTTGTTTCTTTGTAATCAGGATGGTGGTGTAACTTTGAAGTCTAGGTGGATTGAACAGCAGCGTGAGCCCAGTTTTTTGTTTTTTCATGTCAAGAAAATTGAAATTAGGGGATTTGAAGGTCGGAAAGAAAAACTGAAACTGATCGAGTGCTCGTTAAAGAATGGTAAAGCTTTGAATACAATGATCATTAGATTTGAGAAAACTTGGTTTCGGGAGAAGCTTTCCAGGAAACTATTAATGTTTGAAAGAGGCTCCAAGACTTGCCAAGTTGAATTCCTATGAAACCATGGAAATGCATTTGCTCTCTTTTGAAAGTCTGTTGAAGAATATGGATCTGATTTCTTGAAATGTTTTTTAGCATTTACATGATTATGGATTTTGTGATACACATACATTGTCTACTTTTTGCTGTCTCCTTGTGAATTTTGTATTGAAGTTGGTAATATCCTGCGCTTCAAGGTTTGAGTTTGTGAGCCTCATAACTAATAGCTAGAAGCCTGATTGATTGCAGAGAAGCTACAAATACATCTGGGTTATTAGTATAGAATGACATTATTATATGGGAACTGGAAATGTTATATTGTGTCTTTGTTCTTTTATATACATCGAATTTGGAACCTTATCAATCTGTATTTTCCATGAAACTATGGTTTTAGATAAAGAGTGCAAGCCTGGTTTGACTGGGTTCAATTAGTTTACTTCAATCCAGATGCCATTTTGGCAAAAACTTCCATTTTCTCCCTCCTAATACTTCACTCATTTTTGGTTACATGAATATAAATCAAATCCCATTCTTTGGTACTATCTTATCAATTGAATGTTTGAGAGTGTTAACATAATAACTGGTTGCTAGCAGCTAATCTTTTGTAGCTTGAGAATCAGAATTATATAATTGCAGAGAAGCTTGTTTGGATTTCAAGCATAGAATGTCATTACCAATTTCTTTGTTAGAGTTTCCAAGTTTTCTACCAGAGGTTTTGATCTAATTTTTTGTCTGTTGAAGTTTTTAAATATCTAATAGCACACAGTACATCCAAATTGGTAAAATCATTCACTCTATGCTTAAGCTGACTGCACTGTAAACAAATAATTATAATTTTCATGCTGCAAACAAACTCAAACATTGATATACTAGAAATTGTCTACAATAGAAACTTCATAAGTGAAAAACAAATTAAGAGAAGATAATGCATTTGCAGTATCACAGAATCCATAAGTATCTCATTAAGAGCATTGATTTCTTCTGTGAAAACTTTCAAAGGACTTTTACTTTGCAACTCTTGGAGCCTCTTTCAAACATTAATAATTCCTGGTAAACCTTATCTTTCAAATTCAACATATACTGAAATTTGATGATCAATGTGTTCAAAACTTCACTATTCTTTAACAAGTACTTGATCAGATTCAGTTGATTTTTTTGTCCTTCAAATCCTCTAATTTCAATTGTCTTGACATGTGACTGCAAACAATCAGGCACAAACTGCGTTTCAGTCCACCCACATTCTCCACCAATTTCCTAATGACCCAAAAACAAATATCAGAGACAGCAAATTTAGAACAAGTTGGTGCAAAGTTCATGATCACATCCTCACCTTCCCAATGATAAGAGATTCTAAATTAGGTGTACTACTGAGGATGATAGGAAGCAATCGCCATCCACAGTATGTACACTCCAGTTCTAAACAGGTTAGATTGGGAAGTGTAGGTAAGAAATCCATACCAGTGTGTTCAAGAGCCTTTCATGAAGAAAAAAAGAAAATAATTTAAAAATATTATCGTCAATAAGAAATAGAACTTATAACTGATTTTCCTTGAGAAATAGAAATTGTACTATAAGTCTATTTATATATATATATATATATATTTATATGCATAAAAAAATTTAAGAAAAAAGGAAGACAGAAAGAAAAATGAAGAATATTGAATTTGCATAAGAGAGGCTCAAAACTTACATGTATAGTGTCCTGAGTCAAGGACAGAAACTTGGCATTTGTAATATCTTTGAGAAGCTGTACCAGGCATTGAGCCACTAGATCAAAGTACAGGCAGCTCCAATAGTAAAAATCAACAACCAATTTAGTTAAGGATTGTGGTTCATGTACCGTATAGGACACCGGAGGACTATCAATGATGTAGAGGAGTTCAAGATTTGGTGTCATAATCACAACACGGTGTGCAGTATCTGTAAGCTCACCGGTGTGTTTAAATTTTAAGGTTAACTTCTTCAGAGTAGGGGATGAAATATTGAAAGTCGCCAAACGACCATACAAATGTCCCGTTATTGACAAATCTTCAAGCGCAGGGCAATTAGAACAGAAAACCTCGGACAAATTGTATTCAAGATCATAGATGTCAACATGAATAATCTTGACACTAGGAAAACACATTCCAGAGGGAGGAATCTTTATAACAACATCCAAATTCAGTTTCAGTTTCAGAACTTCAAGTGTTTTACAAGTGCAAATGCTCTCAGGCAACTCAAGAGTGGTCAACAGCATACTGCTCTCAACACTGAGTTCAAGCTCACGAACGTTTCGCATAATTGCAGTAGAAATCCAGAAATTCAAACAAGCAAAATATCTGAGCTTGAAACAATGGAGTGAAAAATTGTTAATGTTTACTGGATGAGAAAGAGCAAGCACCCTATTTACAAAATTCTCAAACATGGTAAAAGCATCCTCAGTCAAATAATCAGTTCGCTCGTACTCTAAGCATAGCCTGTCGTCAAAGCAAAGATTGGAAAGTGAAGTCCAAACGAGCTTCCATCTTTTAGATAAAATGGAAGTTGCCACAGCATATTTTGTGGGTAAAAATGATAGAACGTGGGATAGAATTGAATCAGGTAAAGCACTGATTCTGTCTTCTATACCTTGATCGCTTTCTATAATCTTATCGGATTTTCTAGCCATTCTTCAACCAACCTCACCAAACCTGAGAGATTATACAGACAGTGTTACTCACAGATAAAAAGATGGGCTTTTCTGTACAATTCTGTTGTTTCAGTTCTCTTATATTTTATGTAGATTAGAAAAACTGTTTGATCGCTCAGAAAAACTTTCCATATACAACGATCAAGCAGAAGAACATAAAATTGCAGTAACAAAATATTTGTTAGAACAAATATAAGAAACAGAAATTAAGTACCCTTTTGTTCAAAAGTTCATCGCAACTCAACCTTCTCAAAGAGAAAAGCTTCTAATGTAATTTAGGCCTACTTACAGACGATGATCAGAAGCAAGCAACTGCAGTAACAGAATATGGGATAAAATGTTGAATTAACTGTGACCAAAGCATCTTAAATAATCCCTTACTGTTAAATCTTCAAAGCAAAAGGCAAACAGAATATAGCTTCTCAGCCAAGCTGTTACCAGGATAAATTAATGAAACAAGAATCTTTTGACACTTTGGAAAGCACAACAACTTCAAGAGCAAGGAAGCTACAGTGAGGTTTCACAACTTTTTTTAAAAAATTTATTTATAATTTAAACATATAGAATAAGAGTGAGGAATCTAGATATCAAAATACTAAACAAGTTTTGTAGTCTAAGCATAACTTGTATTAGAAGATATAATTAATGCAAGTTACCACAACATATTTTGTGGGTACAAATGATGGAATATGGTATATGATTGGACCAAATGAACGACTAAGTGCACATTTACTTCGACTAAAGAATTTTTTTAATGTCAAAAGTTACTTTCATAAAATAACTTTAAAAAACTTTTCTAGAAGGTAATTACAACTTTGTCACTCTTAGAGCATCTGATCTTTCCAATTCAAACACACGTTCTGAAATCTTATGATCAATGTGTTCAAAACTTCCACCATTCTTTAACTACAAATTCCCTGATTTCGATTGTCTTAACATATGACAGACAACAAACAATCATGAACAAACTGCAGTTCAATCCCCCAACATTTGACACCGCTATCTTAATTACAAATTAGAAAACAAGTATCAGAGGCAACAGAATGAGAACAAGTTGGTGCAAAGTTCAACACATCCTGGTAAACGAGATAAGCACAAACTCCCAATGTCTAAAAATGAAGATTTATTAGATCGGTAGGTAGGTTTCTTTTGACTTGAAACTTTTTACTCACAAGTAAGCATTTGATACTGCCATCTACCTTGGAATGCATAAGATTAATGGTTGAAGATGCGTATTGCCATCTTTAAGTCAAAAATTTATATACTTGTAATAAAAATAGAGTGGGGATACTTGGTTTCCTTAGTGCAAGGAACTTATTTTATTTTTTCCTTTTCCTTCCAATTCGTAACAAACAAACACAAGAATATAACGAAAATTATATAGAAATGTTAAAACAAAAGAAATGTAAACTTGATTCTGTAAATGACATATCTATTACACTTCCTATAAGGCAAAGGATTCTGGAAAATCTTCAGCAGTGTGATTGAACTCAATGCCAGACCTATTTCAACGATGATCTTGATCTTCATAAATATAGCATACATCTCTTATCACCAGAGTATAGATACTCAAAATTACATCTCATTCTTTGAGCTGAAGAAAGTAACTCAATCTGTATTCTTTAACTGGAGATTCAGAAAAAGATTATCTTGTGTTTTCATAAATAGGATAGAAAGAACCAAAAATGAAAACACAAAGAACATTCCAACATGAGCTGACAAACATTCATAGAATTCAATTGTGCAAGTCTTGGAACACCCTTGAAACATGAGAATTTCTTTTTGGAGATCATTCTTTGGTGCTGACAACAAAAACCAACTGAAAACTTCTCCAAGACTTCAATATATTCCAACAAGTGCTCAACCACTTTCAGATGCGGATCTTTCGTCTGCATGTTTATTATCCTAATCACC
The DNA here is from genome assembly GCA_035584115.1 of Cedrela odorata. Classification (NCBI taxonomy): domain Eukaryota; kingdom Viridiplantae; phylum Streptophyta; class Magnoliopsida; order Sapindales; family Meliaceae; genus Cedrela; species Cedrela odorata. The sequence goes on from JAXCLQ010004902.1 coordinate 132,928, forward strand.
TTAGCAAGTAATAACAAACAACTCGGCACACTCTCTGGTTCAACCCAATTAAAATCCATGAAAACAAGGTCTTCTAATTGATAAGGAGTCTGTTTATGAGCCCAACAAAACAAGAATGAAACATTCCAGAAACAAATTGAACTAGTAATTCAATAAGTTAGATATATGTATGAATTATTTTTGACACACTTTGAACAAGTCCAAGATAAGAACTTCCAGATTAGTCGAGTTACTGAGAAAAGGTGTCAACAATTTCCAACCAAAGCAAGACTCAATTTCCAATTTCAAATGGATCAAATTGGGAAACATTGGCAACTTATCACTTCAAGCAAAGCATAAAGCCTACAATGAAAACAAAGATATCAGTCAAATAAGAGTTATAAAAGCAGCTGAATAATGATGTAAGATGAAGGGAAAATAATTCTAAACATAACATGTCGTCAAAGCAAAGATTGGAAAGTGAAGTCCAAACGAGCTTCAATCTTGAAGATAGAATACAAGTTGCCACAGCATATTTTGTGGGCAGAAATGAAAAAATGTGGCATAGGATTGAATCAGGTAAACAACTGATTCTATCTTCTTTATCTTTAGTGTCCACTTTAAGTCCATAGGATTTTCTATCCCTTCTTTAGTCTTTAGTCATGAAAGTTCTCAAACAACCTGAAAGATATAAACCTAGTGTTACAGCTAAAAAGAAAGTATTTTGCTGGGTTTTCCACAAAATTTTGTCTCTCATTACTCACCCGCATATAATTATATTCTTAAGAAAAGAATATTAGGAAGAAGAAAAAGAAGATTAAAAAAAGAACCCCTACTCTTCTAGTTTTCTTTATTGTTGGCTCATGCAAACTGCAATTGTTAAAAAGAACCTTCTCTATTGTAGTTGTTAAAATTAAAAAAACAGAGAGTTATATTGAATCAAAATGCCAAACCATCTCAAATTTATGATAACATATACAAAATGGTAGTTTTGGCATATGAAACATAGAGTCTCAAAAAATTGCATCCTCAAAGTTTTTTGATTCAATAAATCCAGCAAATACAGAGACTCTAACTAAAGAAACATGGGATGCAACCATCACATAAAATAGAACAGATACTCTTTCATATTTTCACAAAACATTTATCATAAATATAGCATTCATCTCTTTTCACCGCAGAGCAGAGAGTCTCAAAAAATTGCATCCCCTTCATTTGAGCTACACATATATGCAGCATCTTGTATTTGCATACAATAAAAGAGAACCAAAATGAAAACATGAACTGAGAGAGAGAGAGAGAGAGAGAGAGA